>CAWYPQ010000462.1:0-25705 GCA_963965965.1 Trididemnum nubilum
GAAAGGAAGCAACAAACAAACAGAAAAGTACTGTCGTCAAAGAACATCAAACGATATCAGGCGCGTAGCCAGAAATTCGCAATGGGGGGCTGTTTGGGGGGTCTGGGGGCGGAGCTCCCAGCCGCCGGAGGCCAATGGGGGTGTGGGGGCAAAGCCCCCAGCTGCCGGAGGCTGGGGGGTTGGGGGCAAAGCCCCCAGCCGCCGGAGGCACGGGGGTCTGGGGGCAGAGCCCCCAGCGCTCGAAAATTTTGCATTTTTTTGCAAAAATAACTTCATTTTAGGGCTATTTTGATTAAAAAATAATGATTTTAAAACGTGGCTTAAAAATTGGCAGTGCAAACAAGATTAAACTGGTAGCATAAATGGGCTATTTGGGAGGTGGCTAATGGTAAAATGTAGTTCTCTTGCTTAGATGCTGTTAAATTATAAAATCGAATAGTGCAATAAAACTCACACGGAGTAATCTATTTCGTATACAGTTTATAGAGAAAAATAATTGGGGGGGGCTAATGAAAAGATATTTGAGAGAAATGACTGGTAATTAACAAATACTGAATAGCCCCCCCCTGTTCCGTAGTTTATAGTAGTATATTTGTTGATGACACCTATGTTCAGCATTTTTACACTTGCGATCAAATTTGATTGCATATTTTTTACCATTTATCAAAGGTTTCATTTATTTGTTGTTTTTATTTTTGACAAATTAGCCCCCTCCCCCCCTGAACATATGTTTCAAAAGATGTTTTAAATCACTATTTAGTCCACTCCAGTACATAAAACAGTCTTGAAGTGCTAAAAATGTAGTGTTTTTCCCATTCTGCATTTTGGTCGACATGTCAATGGGGGGGGGGGCTATAGCCCCCCCCGCCCCCCCTCCTGGCTACGCTACTGGATAAAAACGTGGTATTTTCCTAATACTGTATTTTGGTCGGCAGTTCATTAGCCCCCCCCCCCCCCCCCCCCTAAATAAACCTTTCAAACTATGCTTTAAAGCATTTTTAGTCTAATCCAGTGCATAAAACAGTCTTGGAAATGCTAAAAGCGTGGTATTTTCCTTATTCTGCATTTTGGTCGGCAATCTATCAGCCCCCCCCCTCCCCCCTAAATAAACGTTTCAAACTATGCTTTAAAGCATTTTTTAGTCTAATCCAGTGCAAAAGAGAGTCTTAGAAGTGCTAAAAACGTGGTATTTTCCTTATTCTGCATTTTGGTCGGCAATTTATTAGCCCCCCCCTCCCCCCTAAATAAACGTTTCAAACTATGCTTTAAAGCATTTTTTAGTCTAATCCAGTGCAAAAGAGAGTCTTAGAAGTGCTAAAAACGTGGTATTTTCCTTATTCTGCATTTTGGTCGGCAGGCCAATGGGGGGGGCTATAGCCCCCCCCCGCCCCCCCCCCCTGGCTACGCTACTGAACGATATATTCCCTTTTTGGCGAGAGGCTGCGAAAGACCATGATGTCCAGGTACCAAAGTATCTGGCGCGATCGCCGAGTCTGCAACCTCTCACCAACCACAAACAGAAAAATTAAAATTGTACATTACAGAAACACAAAAATAAAAAAATTCTTGCTGTTACAGATAATAATCCTTTTGTTCATGGACAGGATTAAATTTGGAAGAGCTACAGTATCTGCAAGTTTTGTAAAGCCAATTAAGAATACAGTGGAATTCGGTTAATAAATCCACCTCGGGACAGACAGACAGAGATATTTATTTTGCCACAAAAGTGCAACTCCAAATAATAAATTTACATAATCAACAAATGAAAATAAAATAAACACTTAGCGACCAGGAGTCTGGAAGGGACTTTTCAGTCTTCGGGTCAACAAACTCCTGTTGGCATATGCAATTGGCTAAATTAAGAGTTGTGGTTTGCGAAGTCACTGTTTTACACCCGATTAGATTACAAGTTATGCAAAGTTTTGCAAGCATTACTTATTCGATGTAGTTTTTCGCGTATTGATGGCAGCTCTTTTTGAATTTAACTAAGGGAAGAGTTCTAATGTTTTTTGGTAGAGAATTCCAGATTTTAACCCCTTTAAATTTTATTGAATTTTGACCAGATTTGTTTTTGAAAAAGGGTAGATAGAGTTTGTCGTCATTCACGCTTCTCAAGCGATGTCTACTAACACTACTCACAAATTTGAAGTAATCATCAAATATCGCAGGCTGTAGGCGATGCACACTGTAATACATAAATTTGGCTACTTCGAAGAAATGAATTTGGTTAATATTGAGAAAATCATACTTTCATACAATGGTTTAATTTTTTGTTTGAATTGCCAACCTTCAATAACTCGAAGACATTTGTTTTGCAGTACTTGAAGTCTGTTTAGAAGATAGTTAGATGTAGAACCCAAACAATTATTCCATAGCATAAATGAGGGTAGACTAAAGAGTAGTAAACCGAGATCAATATTTGTTTAGGGGCAAAATGTTGAAGCCGAAACAGAATACCCAATGCTGTTGATATTTTGGCCTCAATTTTGTTAATTTGATTTGTAAATGACAAACTTGAATCGATTTCTATGCCCAAATACTTGGCTGTTGGGGTGATATTAATCGGGATATTGTTTATAGCCAAGCTGAAAGTCTTAGAATTAATTTTACGGTGGGAAATTAGCAAAGCTTGAGTTTTGTAAGGATTAAGAGCCAAACGATTTGAAGTCATCCACTCGCATACAAGTAGTAATTCACTGTTACAGAGTCGTTCCAATCCATCTAGAGTAGTATCACTTATCAAAAGACAAGTATCATCTGCGAATAATTGGGGGGACGTTTTTAGAGCATTAGCCAGATCATTAATAAAAATCAAGAAAAGTATTGGCCCTAGGATCGATCCTTGGGGGACTCCGCTAGCAACTAACCTAGTAGAAGAAATAGAATCAGAAATATCAACAAATTGGGTGCGATTTGAAAGGTAGCTATGAAGTAGGTCATTAGCCACCCCACGAATACCGTAATGATTCAATTTGCTTAGTAAAATGTTATGATTTACGGTATCGAAAGCTTTACGAATGTCTAATAGAATTAGGCAAGTGTCTTTTTCGCAGTTGAGATTATCATAGCATTGGGAAACAATGTCATTTATAGCTTGAATGGTTGAGTGATTTTTTCTAAAGCCAAACTGTCGATTGTAAAATATATTGTTCTTATGGCAAAATTTTAGTAGTCGGTTTTGGATTAGCTTCTCTAAAATTTTGGAAAAACAGGTAAGTAATGAAATTGGTCGGTAATTTGTAACTTCTTTTTTGGATCCTGCTTTGTGGATAGGAACAACTCGAGCAATTTTAAGGCAATTTGGAAAAATTCCAAATTCGAATGCAAAGGTAAATAAAAAACACAGATATGACGATAATACAGAAGCTAATTTACGAACAAAAAATGAAGAAATTTCATCAGCCCCAGTTGATATTTTTGTTTTTAGATTAACTATTATGTTATAAGTTTCACGTGGAGTTGGTGGGTCAAGATAAATAGAAGGCAGTATGGGACTGGTTAAATAGGTTTTGTAATGAAATTCGCTTACGGGATTTGTCAAAGTTTGTTGAATCTTGTCAGCAACGCTACAAAAAAATTCGTTAAATGCTTCTGATATAGCGTATGGATCATCAATTTCTCGATTGTTAACATTGAGCAAGGCAAACGAGTCGTTTTTTTTAAGTTTTGAAGTATATACGAGCTCTCTAATAATTTTCCAAGTTTTTAATTGATCGTATTTGCAATTTTCAAATTGTTTAATATAATGCATTCTTTTTGCGGCTTTTTTAACCCTCGTCAGGCAATTGCTGTATTTTTTATAAATAAAAATATCGAGAGGCGAGCCGTTTGGGTAAGCTTTTTTGTACAATTTTTGTTTCTTTTTAATTGAAACCCAAACTCCCTTTGAAATCCACGGTTTAAGCGCTAATTTGGATTTCCTTCTGGATAATTTGGTGACAGGCGCAAGTTTGTCAATCTCCGTTTTGATTATTGCAATAAATGTTTCGAAAATTTTATCATAGTTTGACGGAGTAATACAGTCGCTATTAAAAAAAAAAGTAGACAAGGACGACTCAACATTGTTGGCTAGGTTTTCATTATCGTAATTTCTAAAATCCCTTCGATAATAGATTTTGGAAGTTTGTTTTTTTGGAAAGTTGGAAAAAATTGCATATATAGGAAAATGATCACTGATGTCATATCGAACTACTCCGGGGGTAATATTTGAGTGTAACGAATTCGTGAGTATGTGGTCGATTAGCGTTGCTGAACTTTTAGTCACACGAGTAGGTACACTAATAATATGAAAGAAGGAATTTGAAGTTAACATGTTATTGTAGGCGATGACACTAGAATCGGAAGACAAAAGATTAATGTTGAAATCACCTAGAACTGCGCAATTTAGCTGGAGTAGGTTGATTAGCTGCAATTTTTCCTCGAGACGTTCAAGAAAAACAATTTTGTTTGCATCCGGGTGTTTATAAACAGCTCCTACAATAAATTTTTTGTTGCCTATTTTTAGTGAGAGAAATAAATTTTCACAACCGACCATTTGGAACTGGTAATCATTTTCTAATTTGGCATCTAAGTCTTTATTCACATAAATGGCCACACCCCCTGCATTAGTTGGAGAATTAGCATAAAAGAAATTGTAGTCAGGAATGGAAACAGAACAGCTAAAACCATCTTTCAGTTTAGATTCTGTAATACAGATAACATCAGGAGGAGTCGAGAGTTGATACAGTAATTCTTTTAGACTATCTAAGTGCTTCTGAAGAGACCGAATATTTAAGTGAAACAAAAAAAGATTATCATTATTTGATATCAAAGTAGATACGTTGTCAATGTTATGATATTGACAGGGTTTAACGTTTTCTAATTGCAACCGTTGCACTCTCTCAGCTACGTCTGAAAAATTATGAATTTGGAAAGGTTGATTAATCATTTCGACTCATGATGATGTAAACACAACTGAAATACACACGCAACAAAATCACAATTAAGGCAAATTGTCAATATCTGTTTCAGATAAAATTGCAATTACTGGAGCATTGTCATCTTTCTTCACTAAAATTTTGCCGTTTGCAGTCCAAAAAAACTTGTAGTTGTTGGCCTTGGCAGCTCGTTTGGTCGACCAAAAAAGTTTTTTTCGATAGTGAGTTAGATTTTCATTTACAAACAGCTTATTAGTCATTTCTGGTACTGGAAAGTCTTTAATATTTTTTGCCTCTTTTCTCCTCGAGTATATTGCGTTTCTGATGCGCTTATTAGTGAATTGCGCAATTATAGTTGGTGGCAATGATGAGCCATCGCGTTGATTGTGTCGCTTTGGTGGCAAACGATGTGCAATTGATATGTCGCTGAAGCTGGCGTCGACGTTTAGCTTTTTAGCAATATCTAAAACAATGTTGGTTACATTTTCTTCCTTCTGCTCTGGGATCCCCTCAAACTCCAAATTTAACCTGCGCCCATATTGTTCCAGGTCGTCAATTTTGTGGAACTCGTCTTGTTTGTTTGTCTCAATTTCGTCAAGTTTAAGGTTTAGTTGGTTAGTTGATCTTTCACTTTGCTTGCTTGATTTGAGCAATTTGCTGTACTTTTCCTTTAGGTCATCATATTCTGCAGATAAGAACTCGTGACTTTTCTTTAAATCAGTAATGTTGTGTTTAACTTTTTTTAGCTCAATTGAATAGTCATTTGCAAAGGATCGAAAAGCTTCCTTAACCATCTTTTCAATTTCAGGTCTGATGTTATTCAAAACTCTACTTACAATTTGTTCAGAGTGCGTACTAATTTCAGCTTCAAGATCTTTTTTTGCAGGCATACTCATCGATTTGACTACCGTATTTACTGAACGCTTTTTTCTGAAATTTTGCGTTTGACGCTGCAAAAACAAACACAACCTTTCGCGGCTAGCGCAACAGCCGGTTTTGGATTTAATACGCGGCGGCTTTAATAAACGGCGTTTTCTAAAATGCACAAGACGATTCCGTTCCAAGCAAATTGGATGTAATAAGCGGCTGGATTTATTAACCGTGGATTTATGAACCGAATTCCACTGTAATGAGATAAGAACAATTGATTATACTGTAAAAACTGCTTCAGTCGATTAACAAAGATAGCGTAACTTTTAAGGTAACTACCTCTTAAGCCTGTAGGAAGCGCATTCCACAATTCAGTGCCCTTATATTTGATTGAACGATGAGTATTGGTTTTTTAAATCGAGGAACAAACCAGTTCTCATCAGCAGCAAATCTTGTAGAGTAGGCCTAGATATGGACTTGAGAAGCCAATTGAAAATAATTTTCAAAGCATTTAGGCTAGCTAGGTTTTCATCTTAAATTTACATGCAAATTTTAATACTTCTAGTTGGAACGACCGACGCTCGCGTCGCGTGTTCCTCTGTTTTTACTCGGCCATTTTCCAAGTAACGAGTGCGAAATTTCAGACTTTTGCTTATAACTCGAGAACGGTTGGGTCTAGCTACATGAAATTTGGACAGCAGTTTGAGATTAATGAGTAGTATGTTTGTACCAAATTTCGAGGCAATACGTCTCGTGACTTTGGATTTAAAACCCGAAAACCGCCCCGCAAGTTTGGCGTAAAAAGCGGTCTCAGTCAAAAACGGCTTAAGTACGGCAAAAAATATTTCATAGGGTTGTATGTCTCAAGATACCCTTTCATCCCAACCAACCCACTTTTGGCCGCGATGAGGTTTATTTCTTTTTTTTCCTTTTTTTCCCTTTTTTTTCCCTTTTTTTCCTTTTTTTTTCCTTTTTTTTCCTTTTTTTTCCTTTTTTTTCCTTTTTTTCCTTTTTTTTCTTCCTACTTTTTGTACGCTCTTCTTCTCCTAAACCACAATATAAGGAAATCAAATTTTTGTGTAAAGTTGTTGAGCTGCAAATGCAATTTTTTCTCCCGAAATTTTTTGGGGCAACTCCACCGGGAACCTCCCCAAAATGGACCTCCCAAAAAATCAATTTTTTGAATGGCTCAAGCTAGGGTGCTAGTTGTTTTTGATATCAGTAGATATTTAACAGACAAATATTTTGACAAAGTTTGGGGATAACACCCCCCCGGGGACCCCCCCAAATGGACCCCCCAAAAGTCAATTTTTTGAACGGCTCAAGGTAGAGTTCTACTTTTTTTTGATATCAGTTGATTTTTAACAGACAAATATTTTGACATAGTTTGGGGGTGCCACCCCCCGGGGACCCCCCAAATGGACCCCCCAAAAATCAATTTTTTGAACGGCTTAACTTAGACTGCCAGTGTTTTATGATATTAGTAGATATTTAACAGACAAATATTTTAACATAGTTTGGGGGTGCCAGCCCCCCGGGAACCCCCCCAAATGGACCCCCAAAAGTCAATTTTTTGAACGGCTCAAGGTAGAGTTCTACTTTTTTTGATATCAGTAGATATTTAACAAACAAATATTTTGACATAGTTTGGGGGTGCCACCGCCCCCGGGTACCCCCCCAAATGGACCTCCCAAAAATCAATTTCTTGAATGGCTCAAGCTAGAGTTCTACTTTTTTTTGATATCAGTAGATATTTAACAAACAAATGTTTTGACATAGAGTGGGGGTGCCACCCCCCCGGGGACCCCCCAAATGGACCTCCCAAAAATGAATTTCTTGAATAGCTCAACTTGGGTGCCAGTCTGTTTTGATATCAGCAGATATTTAACAAACAAATATTTTGACATAGTTTGGGGGTGCCACCCCCCAGGGACCCCCCAAATAGACCCCCAAAAGTCAATTTTTGAACGGCTCAAGCTAGGGTGCCAGTGTATTATGATATCAGGAGATATTTAACTGACAAATATTTTGACTCCACTTTTCTGGAGGTTCCATAATCAGATATTTTAGAATAATTGCTGATTTTACGGTAGACAAAAAGTACTTTTGAGCGTCACAGCATTAGCTATGCGTCGGTCGTTCACTGGGTTTGCTGGCAAACTCCCATCTAGTTGATAAATATTGTTTAAATTTAACAAATGTAGTTGTTCATATAAAGGAGACAGTTTAGTTTTGATCAATGGAGCGTTACTTATAATTTTAATTAGATAATTTTGTTGAATTTGAATTTTGTTAAAACATTTAGCAGTTGTATTTCTCCATGTCATCACGCTATATTGCAAGTACGGATAAACTAGACTAAAATAAACATTTTTCAAAATTGACGTTGAAGCATAATGTCTAAGTTTACACAATATTCCTTTTGCATTGCACATTTTATCAAGTACAAAGTGCGCATGAGTTTCCCAATTTAAATTTTTATCAAAAAAGACACCTAAATACTTGACAACGCTACTGGTTTTAGTAAATCCTGAATGAGTTGCTATTTTGAGTGCAGCAGATTCATTTTTAGAAGTTTTAGAAAATAATACGCAGTTAGTTTTCTTATAGTTCATTGAAAGTTTGTTTTGATTAATCCAGTTTTCAATATTACCAAATTCGGAGTTACATTTCAAATTGAGATAATGAATGTTTTTCTCGGAACAAATCACAGTCGAGTCATCTGCATAAAGAATTGCATTGGAATTGCAAGAATTTGGTAGATTATTAATATACACTAAAAAGAGAAATGGCCCAAGGAAACTGCCTGTGGCACACCAATTGTTATTGGTTGAAATTCAGAACAAAACTTTTCATCATAGACCGTATACTGGATTCGGTTATTCAAATACGAGCTGAGTAATTTGTGAGCATTTGCTCTTACTCCATAATGTTCTAATTTATCTAGTAAAATTTGATGATTGTTTTGGGAAATATTGGTTTGTTAAATCAAGCAATATTTTAATCAATTTTTCTAAATTGCAATCTTTGTTCCTATCCAGGTCATAAATTAACGTGTTCAAATTTGCAAGAAATAAATCAATATTTTCTTGCGATAAGTTTCTTGCATGAGGACGCTTTGCAGATTTTTTGGATTGTTTGCAAATAAATTCAGCAAAAATAGGTAAGTGATCAGAAATATCTTCGCTTACAATGGTAGGTATCACATGAGAAACTGACATGGAATTAACATAAATATGGTCAATAACGGTACTAGAGGTTTGTGTAATTCGGGTTGGTTGATTTATCAACTGTGTACAACCGACACTACTGATACGATTTATATGCTGTTTGATTGCTTGAGTAGAACTTGGTTGATCATAATTAACATTAAAATCTCCCAAAACCACATAGTTTTCGTTTGCTTTAAGAGACTTGATTACAGTCTATCAATAGTTGGGTGCCTGTAAACAGAGCCAACAGTAAGGGCCTTGAGTTAGTGATTACATGATTAAGCAGGACATGGCAGTGACTATTTTGCATAGCTCTTAGGATAGGCTAGAGCTAAAAGACCTATACACTTCTTGAACTAAGTAAATCATAATCTTCTTGTTTGTTACGTCTGTTTCCCATTTGCAACAACAACAATATCACTGATATATGAATTGGTGGCCATCCTACTCAACCCTATGGACAATCAAATTCACAACCTCTGGACTGCTGTCCAAGTGCCGTGACCACTTAGCCAACTTCGCAAGCAAATAACAGTAAAACTGCTTATAGTATTTCAGAAAAGGAATCCAGACTCGCTTAGGACTTAGGAGTTGTTGCCTTCTTGAGGTTTCTGGTTGTTCTTACTTTGTTAATTTGGTTCTCGTAAAATCGACTAAGCAGAGATAATTAATCGTCGTAAAGCATCTTATTCAAGGATGCAACGAGTAACAACGCTTCGGAGAGAGTAGAACCACTGGTCTTGCAATCACGCCGTCGTTAAAACAACGCTCCGGCCCACTGCGCGCCGCAGCCGACTTAGACGTCATAGCATCAACGCATTCTGCGTTTCACCAGCAAATGCAGCACTAACATCAACCGAAACATTTATCCAACAAAAAAAAAACAAGAAAAAAGAAATTTGTATTCAAAAATAAGTACGTATGTTTTACAATTTTAAGGACCAAATTTTAAAAAGTACCAAATACCGTTACTGCCGATACTTTTTTCACAAAGTACCTAAAATCGTACTGTCGGTACTTTTTTGGAAAAGTATTTGTACCGTTATCGTCGGTACTATAAAAGTACCGAGTGCCCATTTCTGCTAGTAAGTTTGGCATGTAGAAAAAAATTAAAGCAAATTTATATTGGAAAAACTGATAAACAAGCACCCTGTTTTTTTGTTTTTATATAAAAACTCAGTTGTTGTGGCTGCTTTTTGCAAATAATGATACGTAATGTTGCCTTTGCTGCGTACCATACGATGCTTTCAGATTACGGTTTGAGATGCTTTTGAAAACAAGGGTCCGCTTTTCTTGACTGGTTCTAAAGCTCCCTTTACTTGGTCTCCTAGTTCTGGGATGACATTACGAAGCGCTTTGCAAAAAGTTGAACTTTACAACCAGTGGTGGGCAAGTTACTTTGTGAAAGTAACTGAGTTGCAGTTACAGTTACTTGGCAAAAAAAGTAACTAAGTAACAGTTACCATTTAAAAAAAGTAACTAGTTACAGTTACAGTTTCTTTTAATAAATTTAATTGGGACTTCGCGCACGCGTAGGACCTTTGTTTTTACTCGGCCATTTTGATAGATGAGCCGCGAAATTTAGTGATTTGCTTTTTACTAAAAAAACCGTTCAACATAAAAAGTTGAATTTTGGATGTAATACGACAATAACTAAAAACATCCTGTATGCCAATTTTAAGGAACCTAGGTCACGTGATCGTGATTTAGGAACTCTAAATTTGAGAAAAAACTGCCATTTTTGTCTCAAAAATTTATTATTTTGCTTATAGCTATAAATTTGCTGAACGTGGAACGTTGATATTTGAGCACAACTTAGGTGCAGATAGAGACTGTATGCGCACAAAGTTTGGAGGCGCCCAGTTACGTGATTGCAATTTTAGTGGCCATAAATCAGCAAAAAGTGGACAATTTTAAACCGGTATATCTTGGTAACTACTTACTACCAACATTAGCGAAAAAAAGTTTGTGTTTTTTGAACATGCTACTTACGACCTTTACTATGGTCATATTCATTTATTTCGCCTTGGATAAAATTTTTTTCTTTTTTTTTTCTTCTATCACTATATCTCCTTTAAAACCACAAACCGCACATGGATCAAACTATGAGCAATTGCAGATATCCAAAAGTACTGGTACCCGCCTGAAATCGGGGGTGCCACGATGGAGGTCCTCCAAACGGGTTCTCCAAAATTTAAACTTTTTTATCTTTAAAGCTAGACCAATGAAATTTTAAGATAGGTAAATATAAGGGAAATATGGAATTTGACAAAATTTGGGGGTACCAGAATGAGGGAGTCTCTTTCAAACAAGGCCGCCAAAATTTAATTTTTTAACCTTTTAAGCTAGACACTTGAAATTTTCAAAGTAGGCAAACATAAAGAAAAGATAAAATTTGACAAAATTTGGGAATAAAAAAATGAGGGGTTCCTCTTCACACAGGGCCGCGAAAATTCAAACTTTTAAACCATCCAGATTAAATTGATTAACTTTTCAGAATAGGTAAATATATGTAAAAGATATATCATTTGTCAAAATTTGGAGGTACCATAACGGGGGGTCCTCCTCAAACGAGGATGCCAAAATTTAAACTTTTAAATTGCTTAAGCTAGACACATGAAATTTTCAGGATTGACAAATGTGTAGAAAAGATAAAATTTGACAAAACTTTGGGGTACCACATTGGAGAAGCCCTCCTCAAACAGCACTGCGAAAATTGATAGTTTTTATCCACTTAAGCTATACGTATGTAATTTTCAGGATAGGTAAATATAACAAAAAGTTATAACATGACAAAATTTGGGGGTACCAAAATGGGGGTCCCTCAAATGGGTCCTCAAAAATTTAAACTTTTCAACCATTTAAGCTAGGCTTAAGAAAGATTCTGAATAGAAAGGAAAGATAAAGTTATGACTAATTTCAATTCCCACATATTGGGTAATTCTCCTCAAATACGTCTTTCAAAATTTTTAACCACTCAAGCTTAAAGAAAAATTACACTTTCGTCAGCATAGGTAGTAAGATAACATGAAAAATTTTTGGATGCCATACTATAGAGGTCCTCCAATTATATTGACACCTGCCCCCATTAACCATAAAAGCTAAACAAATTAAATCTATTGAATAGATTAATATGAATCCAAGATTAAAGGTAATAAAATTTGGTGGACCGCATTGAAAAGACCATGCCAAATGGGCCCTGTAAGCTAATAGCATTTTAAGTTTTTAGTGTATAACTTATGTAAGCATTATAGTTTCCCAATTGTTATTCTTGTATGAGAATTTACTAAATCAATTGTTTTATGCCGGAAGCTTTTTCTCAATGCCGTCATTTTGATGCCCTCATCTGTCAACACGATTGTAAATACCGTGTTTCCCCGATAATAAGACCTACCCGCAAAATAAGACCTAGCGGGATTTTTGAGGATGATTTTAATGTAATCCCTACCCTTAAAATAAGCCCTAGTTGAGAGCGGCAGAAAGACGAAAGAGTCAAACATTCTTTTTTTATATTTATTCAAACTGCTTTAATGCGGTGTATGCCATCCTTTTCAAAAAATCTTTTTGAATAAATTCTTGAATCTTGAATAAATTGTTGTTAATGAGTTTCTGAATAAAAAACATGTTAATGGCAAGTAAATGTAGATCTTTTTTCGTAATTTCTGTTTATTTAAAATCTCGTAATTTTTACTTTGTAACTTCATTTTTTGATATATCAAAATAATACATCCCCCGAAAATAAGCCCTAGTGCCATATTTTGGAGTAAAAATTAATATAAGCCCTGTCTTATTTTCGGGGAAACACGGTAGACAATAATTTGTAGCTTTTATCTAAACTAAGACACATAAACAATCGAAGTTCGCGCAGAAAAGACGTATTAGTTGACGGAAAGAATAGCTTGTTAGTGGTTGACAATATTTTTGTGTTATTTACTGGTATCCTATAGTTTTTAGTACTTTACTAATTAATCGTGTTTTTAATTATAAAAAGTAATTATGGAAATTTACTGCAAAATTTTGAAAACCGTTTACCACAAACCTGATCAAGTTAATGGAACATTATGAAATTCGAAAGCAGAGTATTTCAGATCTGACTATCAACAACCATAAACACACTTAACGCAATTGTAAAGTTCTTTAGTTCAGTAAAGTTATATACTTTCGAAGTCCCTAAATATCGCTTGCTATGCCACATTTTTGTTACCGGTATGAATTAAGTATCGAAAATGTTGATTTTGTACTTTGGAACCGGTATTAACAGATTTCTTTCTCTATTCATTTTCTAATTTTAATGAGGTGCCTCTGCACACGCTGCTTATGGCTATTGTTGCTGTTATTAAAAGAAAAATACACAATGTAACACATTGATGCACTTCATTTAATTGCTTTTCAAGAAAGCAAGCATGTCAAAATCTTCATCGTTGAGACCAGAACGTTTGGATTTCAAAATATGTTTACCCATGCAGTTTTTTTGTTTCAAAATATCTTTTCAAAACGAAAAGCAACAAAAGGGGTAAAGCGGCAACATCAACAACAACGTTATCTGCTGAATAAACACTACACGATATTGGTAAAAATTACGCAATCAAAACAATCCCTGCAGGAAAGATATTAGAACGTAACTTATTAGATCATTATAAAAGGAGGTCTTTAATTTTAAAATGTTCTAATATCTTCTCACAGCATGGGTAGGGTTGCTACGTTAGTGCACAATAAAAAATCCGCACTCTGTAGCACCAACAGGAATTTCATAGAAGTGTTTCATTTAACCAAAATCTAACGATTAAAGAATCTTTTTTAACAGGGCCAAAACTAAAAGTAACTGTAACTAGTAACTTTTTAATGTCTCAAAACAGTAACTAGTTCCCACTTTTGTTACTTTTTTTGAAAAAGTAGCTAAGTTACAGTTACTAAAAAAGTAACTAGTTACTACAGTAACTAGTTACTGCCCACCTCTGTTTACAACGCTTTAAAACAAAACATTTCAAATACAAGTTGGGCAATGTAACTCTTACAAAACGATGCATATAGCAAGGCTTCAAGCAAGTACGCTCCTTTTTTTATTAGAACAATTTCACTGGAAAACGATGTTCATTTTTTCTCAAAATTTAAGAACAATGCCGCCCTGGCATGACAAAAAAAATTAAAAAACAGTTCCAATTTAAAAACAATGGAATCAATTCTGCTATGCTGTACAGTATCTATATCGTACGCTATCTATATAGTATCAATATAATGTCACCTGACCAACCATCATTTTTAAACCATTTTAAAGCTCATTTTGTCAATTTTAAACCATTATCAAGATGCTATATATTAGTCTTATATTAGCGCCAGTTCGCTACGCCAGTGTATAACGGGAAGGATCAAGAAAAAATCGGACGAGGATAAAGTATTTCAAACATGACACTTAAAAGAGATGCTGCTCGAAGTCGGTTTATTAAAAAAATGAGAACTATTTGAGGTAATAAAGAGGTGCCAAGTATTTCTCCTAAATTCCCCTTATTTGCGAAAATATAATTTGCTCCGTTTGACTCCGCATCAATTTGTGAATCACACCAGGCATGACTTTGCAAAAAATTTTCGCTCACTAAAGAACGCGATGTTCGATGAGGAAGGATTCTGTTTTAGACAGCGATTCTAGTTCAAACTAAATTCATCGGTGGCATTAACCGCGTGATACAATCTGCTGCAAGTTATAAAGTTAGACAAGCTTGGTGATGTTTTTAGCCTATGAATGAAACAAAATTCGAAGCCAAAAACAATCATATTGAAGATTAGTACTGGTAACCTGGGTCAGTATGAAGTCAAAATTAAATAGGTCTACTGCAGGCAATTGCCTACTATAACAGCCCTAAAACAACACCAACCTGATCTACCAGTCCTATTCTTGCTAAGTTCCGTTACCGGTATCGTACAATGTACAACCAGCAACAAGCAATTTTATAAAATAACAGAATAGATAAAGGTACACACTCGCAGCGTAGGCTAATCTCAGATCTGGAATCAGAAACTAGCCGAATAATACAACCTAATCTAATACCCACAACTTACTAACTAACAGTCGTAAAGTTGCCTAACCAAATCTGAAAACTTGGCTACTGCCATTGATACTAGCAAGACCTAGGCTACCAATACTGATCTACAGTAGGATCGTTTTTGGCTTCAAATTTTATATCATTCATAGGCTAGAAACATCACCGTGCTGGTCCAACTTTAATACAACAGATTATAGCCTATCACTCCAGGCCCGGCGTCAGGATAGTGTAACTGACGTGGGACATAAACAAACTATGGGGGAGTACAAAAACTTCAATGCTTCGAATTCGAGAGTGTGGACCAAAAAACATAGGTGGGCACAAGTCCGTTAATCGTTAATCCGTTAATAACGAAGCTAACTTTTCCATTAACTCGTTAATCCGTTAAAAAGTTTTTTCATGTTAACGGACTAAATTAACTTCCGTTAAGTTCAGTTAACGGACTAAAGTAACTTCCGTTAAGTTCTGTTAACTTCCGTTAAGGTTTTTATCGTTAATATCTTGCACCATTCATTTATCGGACCGGTACAAACCAGTTTGCACTGGTAACGCCTGTTCGTATTAGCACGAGTTTTATAGAAGAAAGCGAAGAAAGGAGCGCTTTTTTTGTGGCAAATAATACGCTGCAGCCCCATAGGTCTGTTAATTATCGCTGTTCACAATTCCCCAAGATTTTCCGATCGCAGCTTCGTTGCGCATTTGAACTCATTTTTATCTTGAAATTAGATTAGACTGTAAAATGTATCTTCCAAAACACAAAAAGACCACCATAGCAATAAATATTTCCTTACAATCAGCTCAACAGCGTCAATACGTGTTCTAGAAGCGAGCGAATAAAAAGAAATGTAAATAACCCGCAAAACGTTATCGGATTAACGGACTTTATTAACTTCCGTTAATTAAAGCTAAAAATAACGGATTAACGTTAACGGAGGTGTGGAGTTCGTTGACGGACTAGTGGTTAACGAAGCTAACGTTTTGCATTAACTTGCCCACCAATGCCAAAAAACAAAGGTCCTCATCGCGAACTTCCACGAATTCTGGGGTGAAGACCCCCCTTCCCCCCAAAAAAGGTCTTCATCTCAAAATAGGCGCAACTTTCCATGCGTAGGCGTGGCCAGAGCTTTTGATTGGGGGGGGGCCTATTTTGTGGAGGGCAAAGATATCGTAGAATGGAAGATCAGAAGCCGTAGCCTGGTGTTGGCACGTAACTAGGAACTCGTTCAAGGGAGAGGGCTTAAACCAATAGTTAAAATGCGACAATTATGAGCACGATTCGGCAAAACAAATCGATCTAAAAATTCAAATTTTGAATCGATGTATTTGCGTTAAAATTGAATTCTCCGATCGAGTTTACATGAATCCCTTACAATCGTGTTTTATCGTTTTGATTAAAAAAACGATTGATTGTGAATCGTTTTTTTTTTTTCTTTTTCTTGTTTGGGCGAAACTTTTGACATTTGGCGAAAATCATGTTACACTTATACGCTAGATGGCTAAAGCGCTGTTCTTCATGACAATTAACAAATCGAAACGGCGGTGCACTTGCAAATGGCGCAGCGGTAGGGAATCGGAGTCAAACTCGCAAGGGTAACGGTTCGATTCCCTGCAATGCAAATTATGCAGGTGTGTGTCAAAACATGTTTAAAAATTGTTTTGTGTTACATATGAATTTGTTCTTCCTGCGTTGTTTTTTTTCAAATAGTAATGGCAGTACTCGACATTGTAGTGTCATGTTAGATTATTCGAGTTTGCCTGTGAATTGTATAAGCTAATCCATTTCATTGATTTAGGTCCGATATTTTGTCAAGGTCTGTCTTGATGATTTCAGACCAAACTTTTTTCATCAACTTTATCTGCATAGCTCTCCATTTTCTCTCAAGTACAGCCAGTTCTTAAACTGTAATATTTTGCACGGTGGGGTCTTACGCAGCCTCGACCAAACGCATTCGGATTATGCTTCAAGGTCAAATTCTGCCCCCCGAAATTCGATTGAAGACCAAATAAAAAAAAAGGTCTTCAGCGAAAATTGAAGGGTTTATGTCCCCTAAATCGAGTGAAGACTATAAAAGGTCTTCACCGCGATTTGGTACTATATTCGACCGGAATCTGGGGTTTGTCTGCTGACAGCCACTGTTTCGCCTGATCTTAGGATACTCTCAATGGAGAGCGCTGAAATCTTGTTAGGAAGGACGCTGTAATCTTGATGGAGGGACGCTAACTCTCGATAAGTGCGGAGTACAACCACAGGTAGGCTATCGCACCTTGTTGGAACATGTTTTAGCATCTACTACACTGGTTTTTAGTGACGTTGTTTTGTCTTGTGCACTGTCGCAAAGGATTTCAAGTCTACCCTCGTTTAGCGTAGTCAGTAGCGTAGCCAGGGGGGGGGCGGGGGGGGCTATAGCCCCCCCCATTGGCCTGCCGACCAAAATGCAGAATAAGGAAAATACCACGCTTTTAGCACTTCTAAGACTCCCTTTTGCACTGGATTAGACTAAAAAATGCTTTAAGACATAGTTTCAAACGTTTATTTAGGGGGGAGGGGCTAATAAACTGCCGACCAAAATGTTGAATAAGGAAAATACCACGTTTTTAGCATTTCTAAGACTGTCTTTTGGACTAGATCAGACTAAAAAATGCTTTAAAGCATAGTTTGAAACGTTTATTTAGGGGGGGGGCTAATGAACTGCCGACCAAAATGCAGAATTAGGAAAATACCACGTTTTTAGCCAGTAGCGTAGCCAGGGGGGGCGGGGGGGCTATAGCCCCCCTCCCCCCCCGATTGACATGTTGACCAAAAAGCAAAATGGGAAAAACACTACATTTTTAGCACTTTGAGACTGTTTTATGCACTGGAGTGGACTAGATAGTGATTTAAAGCATCTTTTGAAACACATGTCCCGGGGGGGGGGGCTAATTTGACAAAAATAAAACCAACAAATAAATCAAAACTTTGATAAATGGTAAGAAATAAGTTATCAAATTTGATCGCAAGTGTAAAAATGCTGAACATAGGTGTCATCAACAAATATACTATAAACTAAGGAATAGGGGGGCTATTCAGTATTTGTTAATTACCAATCATTTCTCTCAAATCTCTTTTCATTAGCCCCCCCCCCAATTATTTTTCTCCATAAACTGTATACGAAATAGATTACTCCGTGTGAGTTTTATTGAAGTATTCGATTCTATAATTTACCAGCATCTAAACAAGAGAACTAACATTTTACCATTAGCCACCTCCCAAATAGCCCATTTATCTTCCAGTTTAATCTTGTTTGCACTGCCAATTTCTAAGCCACGTTTTAAAATCATTATTTTTTAATCAAAAAAGCTCTAAAATGAAGTTATTTTTGCAAAAAAAATGCAAAATTTTCGAGCGCTGGGGGCTCTGCCCCCAGACCCCCGTGCCTCCGGCAGCTGGGGGCTTCGCCCCCAGACCCCCATTGGCCTCCGGCGGCTGAGGGCTCCGCCCCCAGACCCCCCCCAAACAGCCCCCCCCATTGCGAATTTCTGGCTACGCGCCTGAGCGTAGTTAACAAAACGTGGAAAAACTGTTGTGTCATACAAAAGCGGATCAAAAACAACTGTTACATTGGATTAATAGTCCCTCAAGTTAATTGTAGTTTGTTGTTTCATCTCGCTTATGCAGGCTGCATTGATAAAGTCTAATCATCCCCGGCTAAAGATTTGAAAAAGAAAAAAGGCAAAATGTCGATTCTCGCAGCTAAAAGTCGCCCGTGTAAATGCAGCTTTAAAGGCAGAGGTGGAGTCCTCGAGGACACATTTTGAAGTCCTTGGCCTTGGCCTCGAAGCATCAAGTCCTCGAAAATCGCCCTGTCCTCGCCTAGAGGACAGCACTATTTTTTGAGGTGTTAAAAGTTTGTGGAGCGCCTGAAAAATTTTTTGGAAAACGTTTTTTTCTGGATATCACCTAAACATTTTTTCTGGAGACTTTTTTTTGGAGAGCATTTGCGCTTGTGTCCTTGGTTCTGGCCTCGAGCATTCCTGTCCTTAGCCTCAAGAGGGTCTGTCCTTGGTAGGGCTGTCCGTGGCCTGGGCCTCGGATTTTTTTTGTGTCCTTGTCCTCGAGCCTTGTGTCCTCAACTCTACTTCTGGTTAAAGGCGCTAGTATTATGTATTGGTTGATGGAAAATGCTGGGTCAAATCCCAAGCGGGTGATTAGATGGCCTAAGTATTTTTGACATTTTTTAGTTTGGCATTGCATATGATAAGAAAGTCTCGGGTTTCATTCTCTGATTTAGATCATTTTGAATTTCTGTTTTGATGCATTTCATCTCAGCGGAATTTAGGCTATTTTTTCTCATATCTTTTTGAAGCTTCTCTGTTCTGAACTAAAGCACTGAGTAGAGTGTCATGGGTTTGAATTCTGAATTAATCGCTCGTAAATTTTTTTTGAACCAAAATTGTTTCAGTTAAAACCGTTACTTTAATTTTTTTTTTTAGTAATTTTATTTCTACAGCAATAATAAGGCTGTGCAATATGAGTTTTACACATGAATTCTTTTTTTTTTGTTGCGGTTGCGGATTTGAACTCATGCTTTCTGCAAGCAATTGATTGACAAGGTATGTGATGTACGTGATGGCGACATCTCCTTTAGCTTAAGATTTGCCGCGATTGTAAAATGAATCTCGTTCTTTTGCGTTATTTTTAAGCTTAGCATTTTGTACAAGCGTATTTGATTAACAGTAAAAAATCAGCGTGCCTTTCAAAACACAATTTTGTTTTTTGTTAGCTTTATTGTTTATTTAAACTTTACGAAATACTCACCAGTCAATTGCTTTTTAAACAAATACCGGCAAACTTGAAAGTATGAATGGGAAAATGCGAGTAAAAAAGCATGCGCGGAAGTTTTTTATTATTTTCCTCGAAAAGCACTCAGCAAAAACTTTTTAAAAAAAGCACCCAGCAAAAATTTATTTTCCTCGGAAAATAATAATGTAATATTTTGATTTGTTTTCAGACTACACCAATTAATAATATTACGGTAATTCCATAGGCTAGTATCTAAAATTCAAAATAAAGGACAAAACTATCATTTAGATTTGAGATACACATGACACGCCTTGTGGGCAAAATTATTTAAAGAAAAAAGTTAATATGTTTCACTGGAACTAGTTAATATGAGTTAATCGGTGAAATTTTTCATTTGAAAGATTGGGAGGAAACTGGTTACAACTGGCAAACAACTATCCACTCAAAAGTCTTCGGTCAAAAAAACACCCAGCAAACATTTTGCAATGGCAGGAAATTCGAACTGGCAGCTTACACTGTTGTAGTCCAGTATGGTCCAGTTACCTCAGATCGACTATCTCGACAACACCACTCGATATACGCTGTTCATTATAAGGCCATATGCAGAGCGTAAAATCGTGAGCGCACGAGTGTATTTTTAGTTCATTTTTAACCGAAATTTGGTACGCCGGCGTATTGCCATGCCAGCGTACCAGCTGCCAGTTGGTTAAATAAAACTAAGGATACGCTTGTACGTTCACGATTTTACACGCAGTGTAAACCGGGCTTAATGCGGTATGTCTTTGTTGAAGCATTGCTCATTCGTTTCAATTGTGATGTAACCTGCAAGAATTGCTTATTTGCTTACTACCTTCTCGTGAGCTGCAAATGGAATGTTCTAAATTCTACGAAATACATATGGCGGAAATTGACATACCTGTCAACAAATCGGGAGATTTCTTACAAGCAAATTCAAAAGCAGGAAAACTTCGCCCCCCCAGACCTCAATCTTGTTTCTACTACGTGAGCAATTGTTGTTATCTTTTAATGTTGGTATACATTACCAAAACTTGACATTACCATTTCAGGTTCTAGCAGTTCTACACTGTAAAAAATTTTTCCATGAATTTTACATATTTTATGTGGCAGCAGTGATGCCATATAAATGTAATTTTTATTTACGCATTTATATGTGCAGTCCAAAAACATATTTTTTGTATAACTACTTACAATTACGTTGAAATACAATTTTTTTGTATTTTGATATTTACGAAGTTTATGTAAAGGCATTATACCACTTCATGTAAAATTACAAATAGTTGCGTTAATTTACGGACTTTCTGTGTTTCATTTTTACGCGGCTTTTACGTATATTCACCGAATGTATGCCCATTAACAAGCGTTGTAGGTTATTATTCCGTACGTAGTTTCACACTTTTTTTACTGTAAGTATGTCAATCTACTTACCATGTAGGTTATGAAATTTTTACCTACTCATTTCAAGTTTTTCATATTCTTTACGTGAAACTTGAAAGTTTTTGATAATATATCAACGCAATTGTCTAAAAGTGATCACTAAGTTTATGTATCGGTACGTTAAAAGTAACAAATTTTGAACGAGAATTGACATAAACATTACTGCGCATAAAGAAGGGAAGTCCCAGCACTGATGCATGGCGACTCATATTAGCGAAACCTTTGATTACATGCCGAAACAATAACATGCAAAAATGTAGATCAGTTATGCTTTATAATTGCAAACGGAAAATAACAAACATCTTAAAGGCGCTTAGATAGCTGTTCTAACAATTCAAGTGTAACTAAGTTGCAGCATTCCTTTAATGTATTACAGAATTAAGGCACCGAATGAATAAGCGAACAAGCCCTTTGCGCTTACGACTCAATACAAACATGCAAAAATGCAGCAGTGATGACCGTTGTTTATTTACTGTTTTGAAAATAAACGAACAGGATTGTGTGCAATAAATACATGATGCAAAGTCAACACTAAATAAAAAATCGTTTACTTTTCCAGCTTATTGCAACTTTTCAAAACTGTTTACGCCTCAGTTGCAAACGGGTTGACCATAGTTCAAACCCCTACTCGGCTTGAATTCAAAATTGAATTTAAGCCCTAAACAGTCTCAAAAATTATTTTAGATACTAATTTAGTCAACTTAATTTGGTAAAATGTTATAATTTGTAAAATCAATAAACTTTGGGTGTTTGTACGCTAGCTAAATGAGAAGCTAGCTTGAACGTAGCGCCAATTAAAAACAAAATTATGTTTAGAAAGATTCGCATTGACTGTTTGAGCAATATTTTCAAACCATCAAGAACATGCAAACTGCTTTCTTAATGGCAAATTCTAGTAAGTTGGTCTACTTTTACAAACTTTAGCTCAACCAACTCCTTTCACAAGCTTGAAGCACATCGAAACCACTTCTAACATACGAAGAATGTTGCTGATAATTTTTAAGCTAAAGGTATTCGCTAATATTGTATGTTGATTTTGAATATTTATTGTAACCAACATAATCCTGGTATTGGAGCGAAACTTTTCAAAAACTTAGCCCGGAATCCTGTTTGAAAAAACGGCCCCTGTTCACAACTCTGCATTGTCTGCGCTTGCAACCTACTAAAGCAACAGTGTTTTATTAGAAAGCATTTCCAGAAAATTCAAATGATTACTGGCAGTGTTACCTTTTTTTTAACAAAATTGAATTTCCTGAATGAATGCATTGAATAGCCATAAAAAAACAAATTCGTTTTACAGCAAAATTGCGGCAGTGATGACTGCTGTTCATACTTTCTTAAAAATATCAGGATTACGCAGCTTGCAAGAAATTTTCTGCAAAAACAACATACATTAAAAGCAATTATTTTTCGCCTAAAAATTGCCACCTAACTTACTTGGCATGTAAGTGATTAGCGACGTGCTTCAGACTAGTGAAAGGTTTGGTTGAGCTTGAAGTTGTGAGAGTCGGCCAACTAGTTTGCGAAGAAGACAGCAGTTTGCATGTGCTGATGCAGCCAAGTGTGCTGCTCCAAACCGGACAAAGTAAGTACACTTCGGCCTCTACTAACTATAAAAAATTGAACCTGCTTATAGTCTTAGTGCATTGACAAATTAGTGTCAATGGTGCACGGATTGACCAAAATGGATATTTTGAGAGACTTCTGGTTAGCTTTACCCAGATATATTTTAGCCAGCTAACCTACAGTAAAACATAATCCCGACGGTACTAATCTCAGCAATGTTTTAACGGATATAATCTGGCCGGAAAAAGTTATGCAAAACTTATATTATGAAGGCTTACTAAACTATGAATTTATTTGGTTAACCCACGGGCCGAGATGTAACTGCAGTAAGCTAATGCGAATCCATATCGAACACCCATAGTCAAGGCCTTACACGGTATCCTGGTTTGTCCAGTCTAAGCACCAAACTCGATTGTTTGATCAATGCATGCTAATCGCTTTCTTCTTCGCAATGCACTTGCAATTTCAACTATCAAGCTGAACCAACGCTCAGCGGATCTGGATCAGTCAGCAAACTTGTTGCAACAAACCAAATAAACAGCGAATACACAAGCAAATTTTGAAAAAAGCTAATATAGGAAACCCAGGTCGGTTTCTTTTTCGGATGTGTAAAACACCAAAAAAACTTAACAGTATGGCAAAACTAAAAAACGCATAAGCATATGTATTGGTATATCAGGGGGCAATTGTTTTGAAATGACGAAAAAGTTTTAGTTATTCTATGTTGTCAAAATAAAGACATCAAAACAACAGAGCTTTTACTACAGCATCAGCAAACTGATTTTGTGTTAGTTCAAAGCTTGTCGCTTTAGTTATGGAGCGATTATACCTCACTTAAAATAGCAAACAAATCAAGTGGCAAATGCACCAATTAAATGTGGACAGGAAGAACTAAATTGCCAAGATTTTTCCCTTAATAGACTTTCAGAATTTTAAGCGAACTTGCACTTTTAATTCGCAACTACTAAACAAACCGAGAATGAATAGACGTAGCACACATCAGCAAAAATGACATTCTCATAGCAAGAAAAATTATGCTTTCTGAACGAATAAACGAAAGATGGGTTCACGAAAAGCTCAAGAAAACGTGGGTCAAAACGGGACACTTAATCAATCATATATCAAAATGCAAAAACAATTCCAAAAACACTCAATCATATATTTCTAATTACAGTACACAAAGGAGTAATTCGATAAAGACAACATTTCTTTTAAATCGAATGCTCCGTTTTGCCCCACTTTCCTAATACTCAAATAATACAGTGGAACTCTGGTTAGCGACCACCTCTTCATCAGAACCACTTCAGTGCAGTCCCGAATAATTTACAATGATAGTTAATGCATTGCAGTTTGTTTCAATAACGCGACCACCCCGATTTTCAGACAAGGACCGCCATATTTCGGTCCAAAACTGCAAATTTAATTCCGCTTAAGCGACCACACGTGCTTAATAATGTGCTTTTGTGACCATACGTGGGCCTCTGATTCAAAAAAAGCTCTAAGCTTTGCTAAATTCAAGCTTCAAATGGTTGGTTAAACAGATTTAAGACACGACATAGCATTTCGAAGGCTGTTATTAGCGGAAAGAGTGGCTACGTTGGCGAAGAAGTCGTGCAGAGTTGCTACAAACAAGATCTGGGATGCTCCAAAGCAAAATTCGCTAACATGACCGCCCCACTAATGCAACCGCTTGATTACGGTCCCATAGATGGTCACGTAAGCAGAGTTCCACTGTACTTGACGACTTTTCAAACGCATGCACAAAAGTCGTTCATGCTACTCAGCAATGTAAGCACTTTCGCTTGCACACCGTTAATTCTGCTTCGGTTTTTCCCCGACTTTTCCGTGTTGTTTCCCTTAACGGTGTTAATTTCTGCCAATGCCCTGTAAATGCAAAAGATATAACCATTGATATCAAAAGCAAAAAATGCGATATATATTTCAAACAATTAAAGATTTTTCAAACATCGTAGGAACCCAGCTCCAATGACACAGCAAGTTAATCGTGACTGTTGCATTGAGATACTCTTCCTCCTAAGATGACCATTGACTAGGCTTAACACACTTAATATGCTATAGTCGAATACTTAAAGACGCCACTATCTCAATCAACATACCTTAAAACTACACATAATGTACAACTGCATTTCAACTAAAAAGTTGAAACAACTAATCTAAATAGACAGCAGCGTAGCATAGTTGTTAGAGGTACCGGGATAGTAATCGAAAAGTTACTGGCTCCAACTGTTCGATATTCGAATTTGACAATGGGCATTGATGCGTTGTTAATTCCTTGGAGAAGACACTTAACGGCTGTATATCTTTGCCTCATTTCTTGGCCAACTCCGGTACCTAAGTAAGTATTGGTGGCACTGCATCGACAAAAGAATGCAAACCTCAAGATTAACTGCAAATATTGTGCACCACGTGTTGGAGTAGTCAATCACGTGATGATACTCAGGGTCACACAAATAAAAATTCTCCATACGATGAAATGATCTCAATAATTCCGTGATTTTATGAAATAGCCAAGGTGGAGGCATATCTCTGCAATATTGTGCCACGACAACATATCTGCTGTATTAACATAAAAACGTCAAAGCTGAGACTACTCGCTTTTGGCACGCCTAAGATTTGAACCTCAGACTTCTAGCACAAAAGTCAAAATCATTAAAAACTCATCGAATCTAACAGGTTTTATAATTTTCAAATTTAAAAGATTCATGATAATCAACTTGAACCATCTATTTCTGTTACCAACGAATTTTTGATTTAAAATTTATTTTACCTAAACGTTTGAAAGCTGTTTATTTTGTGAATAAAATGACGTCATTTCAGAAACGATTATTTAATTTGTTACATTAATTA
>CAWYPQ010000462.1:25905-50433 GCA_963965965.1 Trididemnum nubilum
CCCCAAGTTTGCGCGAGGTCAAGAACATTAATCATAAACATCCAAAATTTTGAGATAAAACACAATTTGTGCTCATAAATTTTATCATCCCCCCCACCAAAATTTTCTAGATCCGCCACTGTCCACAGTCAATGTTTAAAGGGACAGTTTGAAGCCTTCACTGTGTATGGTAGACAAGTGGGCAGGTTGACTTGAAGACAGCTACGTCATATTTTGCTGTCCACTGACCTACGCAGCAGGACATATAACGTATTATTACAAACTCTATTTTGTGGCTGTTTCAATGCAAAAATGCTAGATGTTACCTTCAAATGATCTTGACCATCTCTGAAATCTCTTTAGAGTGCTGGTACAGTACATTAAAATTTGATTAAACCCAAAACCTTTTGAGATTTGAAAATGACGAATACCGGTAACAATTAGTTAATGCAATATCTTAGTAGCTGTAAAGTGGACTAAATTTGCAGCCTTGTATGCTACGTGGTGGTTTAGTTCCTTTCGATTTTGGTTTCTTAAAAGCTTGCGGAAAGAAATTCAAAATGTCTCGCTTAGGTGTTTATATCAATTAGTTGTTTATAGCGATTTAAAGCGTTGCATGAAAGCAGGAATGAAACAAGTCACGCATTTTTGAACTCGGGTCAAGTGAATCAAATCAAGTTTTGTAGCAAATTATTATTCGCGATTCGAGTTGCTTTTGTAGCCAAAAAATGCTTCGAGTCAAGTTGCTTAAATAATTTGGATTACGTTACTTGAAATGACTTGAGTCAGGCAAGTCACTGACTCGATCAGTCAAGTCCTTGACTTGAGTCTTTCTTTTTTATATAAAAGCAAGTGTCGTAAAAAAAGATTAAGTGACTTGCTAATGATTGAGAATTAATGATTAAGATTAAGTCTAACTAGCTTACTCTTTCTTTTTACAGCGAGAACAATTGTCATAATTGCCATAGTTGCTGGTCTCGGCGTCACGTGCTTATTGCTGGCCGCTTTGGTGTTGATTTTGGTCCGAAAAAGGTAATTTGTGTAACTGGTTTCATGATAATTGGTAGTGTAATTATACACATTAATTTCAGCATCACTTTAATAACAAAAAGTGCTTTACTAAACTTGTTACTTTCATCTTGGATATTTTGCCTGCAAGTTAGACTCAAAATCCTTGATCTTCGGCCCGACTTACCTGGCAATGGCTATTCAAAATAAAAGGGTGTTTGATGTTCAGTCTGGTAACTACTAGACGCCTATCTTTGTTCAGCATTATCTTAAATCTAGTTTTGCAACAATCGGGTTTGACCAAAAAGAGAATTTCAAAACCGTCAAAAGAACATAGATGGGTCTCGCAGAGCTAGAAATAATGTTGGGACTTGGATGGTTGTTCTTTCACTCGTTTTTTTTAACTGAAAAGGGATAACTCTAATTTGGTTTGTCTTTGTTTTCAGCATAGCTTTACGAGTGTAAAAGTCTGTACTTAAATTGTAAAATTTTGCGTGGGGGGACGCTTTTGCAGCCTTGACCAAACTTCAGTGGAAATTATATAATTCCGTCCCCGCAATTGAAGTGTTTTTTCCCCGAAACCAGGTAAAGACCAAAAAAAAGGTCTTCGCCGTAAATTGAAATGTTTTTCCCTGAAATCATGTGAAGACCAAAAAAAGGTCTTCACCGCAATTTGGGACTATATTTGGCCGGAATTTGTAAAATTTATTCGTGCTGGCTGGCTCTTGATCGTTTCATTATCCAGCGCTCAGATCTCGATGGGGGATGCTAAATCTCGATGGGGGGCGCTAACCCCCCTACAATTTAAGTACAGGTAGAAGTAATATGCTTTTCTTGCATTGTAGTTGTATAAACACAATAAAACCACTAAAATCAAAAGTTTAAACGACAGCAGCGCCTGTTTTGCCGAAAAAACGCTTCTCAGGTGGGTAAATCCTGATTCAAAAAGTAGTCGCGTAAATGTTAATTGGATTGTAGCAGCGTTAATCCTTAGGTTTATGAATTGGAAAAAGTATGGACCTCTTGTAATATTTTCAGAAAAAAAGACCCGTCAAACACCGCGGTACCGAAAATCAATTCCCGAGACAATGCAACGTATAACGGTCAAATTGAAAGTAAGTGTTATGATATTAGATTTTGTAGTTTAAGTAGAAAAGACAATGTTGCCATAACCTATAACCACTGCATTGTTGTGCTTTTAACTGTATCGCTTTGCCACTTACACGGATATTGTAACGTACTGCTGTAGATTAAAGCAAGTCAATTGATTGAAACCGGTCGATGGTTTACCCTTATGAATTCACTATCGGTACTGAAAAGACGGACAATCATCTTTTTCTTTTTTCCTTTTTGTGGTTTGCTCTAAGCGATCGGACAATGAGATGGTTTCATTTACAAGGTGGAGTAGAGAGTTCATCAGATGGCGATGGCGACAAAACTTTTTCGTCATTGTAGTGCAGTGCAACGGCATTAAATACTTTATTTCTTATCTTGACCAATTACAAAAACGCAGTATAAATTAGAGCAGAACAGGTTTGTTTTGGTTATTTGAAAAAAGCGTTATCGGGAAAGTAATTTTGTTTTTAGCGAATTCCATTTACAAAAACAACAACTCATCAATGAAGAAAAAACGGGGGCAAAATTCTCAAAATGGAATTGATTTTGTTAACAGAAATTACCGAGAGACTTTGTCCAATGCTGGCACCGAAGACTCTTTTCAAAATTCTAGGGTGGGGTTACTTTAAGATATGGCCAAAAACAGGAAAATGGGGTTGCGTTACCTGTCAGAGCCTCTTATTCAACGAACAGTGATGGAATGGCAGTATCTGGCCTAGTTGGAAACATTTTGTACGACGAAAATTTTACTGCAAGTAAGTTAACGCTTTTGCAAAATGTAGCAACAACGTGTTTCAAACATAGCAGCATATTTCTAAAGATGCACGTGTTAAAAGTTTGAAACGTGTTTGAATTTAGCAACGTAGTGAGGGCTTCATCAGAAAGTTTTAGCTCGCGTTTTGTGCGTTCAATAGTTAATGCTAAAATTCATTTACACTTGAACAAAAAAATAGACTTGAGAATGTTGATCAACCAATCTGTTGTCTGTACCGTAGTTAAGTATAAGTTAATCTTAAAAGAATTAGAGCCACAACAGTCAGTATTGTTTATTGCTTCCTGTTTTGTTTTTTTTTTGTGCTAATTGTTCGAAGATAAATTTTTAGATGATGATGATCACGAGTATCAAGTCATTCCAGACTCTTATCTTGGTGCATCCTCCACCTACTCCTCCAATGGGTCCGGAAACAGATATTCTGGAGGGTTTGCTGGTCGACAATCGCAATGGAATTCTAATGCGAATGGGTGGAACAGGAGGTCGTATGGAGATCGGCCCCAACGAATGACTTCTTTTGCTCCTGATCCGGAGGACCCAACATCCAAGCCGATAAGAGCCGGAACGTTTCCTCACAAAAAACAGAACAACATCAACACTGAGGAATCATTTCCGCTTATTCCTTCTTCCGGAATCCACCATTCCACTTCCTCCAATCCTAGATCCTCGGGCTTCAAACCAGGCCTGCTTCCTTCCAAAAAATCCGGACACGATTTTTCTCAGCATCCTTTCACGTCCAATTCCGCGTCCTCATCTCAAAATTCCGGTCTCTCGGATCTTCATCCGTCCGGAAACTCTATTCCGCAAGTTCCGATCGCGGAAGAAGAAACCCAGCTCCTCCAAAATCCAGAGCGAGGAAGAAAGGCATCCTATAACGTCCCTAATAACATCCCTCTTGAACCTCTGCAATTATCAAGTTTCTCAAACATCCCACAAGCTGGAGTTTTTACAAATGGAAACGGTAAGTTTTATTTTCATTTACTTATGCTACAGTTGTGAGTATCGTCCTCTACTTACCAGTGTTGGTTAGTGCTGCAGTGTTTGAATCGTCTCTGAATCGTTTGTCCGGGCTCTCCAACACACCCTTGTGGTTCTATTGGGTGCATTCTATTGATCCATGCTCTGATCCACAGGAGAGCGCTGAGTTCTACAAAGGTTTTGAGTGCAATTCTTCCTTTGGCCAACTCATGCGCAACGGTGATGTGTTGCGACTGCTGTCGGGTCAAATTTAAGGTGCATTTACACTGGACGCGAAGCGAAGGTTGTCATTCTTAGCGAGTGGTCGCTTACGTCACTTGCTCAAAATAGACCAACCACTCAACAACAATTCTGTCTAAGTGAAGTTAAGTAACCGCTCGCGAAGTTTGCGACAGGTTGAAACCCTTCGCAAGTTGTTTATGACGTCAAATTTTGGTTGTTTTGCGTCGTTTCGCGTCCAGTGTAAACGCACCTTTAGAACGCTATCAAATTTGCGTTTTTGCAATTTTGACTTTTTCCGTAAATGGCGGTTGCGTATCGACGAACGAGTAAACTTTCTTCTTTTCAACATTCGGGCATTAAAGGAAAGCATACTTTTAACGAAGTTAAGATCAGCATTTTTTCAAAACATGGTGGCTCTTGTCAGCGCAAGTCCAGCTATCAGATTGTTTGCTGACTGTTTTGTTTATTACTCACAGCACTAATTTTAGTTACCGGAAAAAAGTACGATTAAAATCAACTCTTTAAGCATAAGTTACGTGATCTATGATATGACATTATGAAAAAACAGCCATGCGGAATTGCGAATTGTAAGTTTTTCGCTTTCACTACAAGATTACTAGTACGGCGCCTAGTATTTAATATTCCCCAATTTTTTCCTCGCTAATACCTTTTCTAAGCTTTACCACTCGCTGATAGTATTTTGTGGGGATGTGGGTTCAATTTTTCCTCCACCGAGAATAGCGGAAAGCCACTCCAAGTTGATATGTCAATAGCTTGCTGATTAGCACTAACAAGTGCGACATGCAGAAACTGTCCAAGAGTCTGTTTACGGTACTTGCGTCTTAGTAGAAAGTTCGTCTTCTACTGAAATGGTATACTCGGGTGCGATTCCTGACCTGGTCAAACTAATATTCGCAGTTTCGCTGCTTAGTGTTCGTCACTAGACAGAGGCTACTTAGAGTTTTGATCTTGAGTGTTGACAAGCGAAAGCTTGGTTCGAAGACTGCAAGGTCCCTCGCTTTTTCTTATCCGATAAAATCTGTGAAATTCAACCATTGACTTTTTTAGGTGGAGTAATTAGCGTTTTCACAAAATCAGTCAAGAATATGTTAAAATCGATTGTAGTTTGTTTAAAAACTAAAATTTCGCATCCTGCTGGAATTAATTTCGGTCTCAAAGACCATATTTTTGCCATTGTTCCACGTTCTAAAAACTGTATCCACAAAATCGTCATGTGGTGCCTCTTCGATCTTGGTTCGATTATCTCATGTACTCCATCGACAATCATATTGATCTTTTCAGGAATCCCGAATGACGCAAGTTTGCGACCATCAAATTCAAGAGCAGAAACTCTGAATCATGCTCGATTGCGAAGCGGCTATGACCAATTGTATAGAGCCACGCCTACTTGTGATCCCAGCCTGCCTAAGGCAAAAATGTCGACTAGTGACTATAATCAGCTTAATCTGCATAGCTCTGCTGCCTAACTTGTTTGGAGGTTGGACTATTTAGATTTTTAAAAAATGTTGTCTAATTTTGAAGTTCACCTATGCAGTACGCATCATTTTCTTGTAATTTGCCATTTTTTATGTCATGCTTGTAACCCATTTTACACTGCCACAGACAAAACCCAAAGCCATTACTACATAGACAGTGGGAGGTCTCGGGGAAAGACATTACCTTGACTTATTTTGCAAAATTTTGCAATGTAAATTTTGCTCTAAATAATGTTGTTATAGCACACATTTATCCTCCTGTCATGGGACAGCGTCAGACGCTAAATATTGGACGATCCGCGCACTTTTCATTGCAATGACTACATCGTGGTTGGAGATATCCAAACCTGCTTAGCAGTTTCCAATGATCCAATGTTCCTGTGGGTTTCTCTCAATCATAGATTATAATCAAAAAGCGTCTTATCCAAGGACGCAATAACATGACCAGGATGTGGGTCGAACCCAGATCATGCGGTCAGGATCGTCGTAAAAATGACGCCTTTACCCTTTCGGCCACGCTTCCGACAATGTGGATTAACTGTAGTTTATATTATACCAGACCAAATGCTTTTCCTGTCTGCTTTATGCTTTATTGTGTGATCATTTTCTTACCATTTTAATTCATTTTTTGTACAAAGTAGGTCGCATAGACATGACTCATCAAATTTGTGACAATTCTTATGCAAGTAAAAACGTAGCTTGGTTTACAATTATCTCGCAATTTTGATATCCTTTGTCAAAACTTAAAACGTTTTTGCTATTGCTAATCGAAACTTATTGAACAATGCCAACATCCAACATTCATAATTTCTTGACACATTATTATAATTTTTATTTTGCTCCTTATGACAACGTAAACGTTATAATGAAATGCCTCGATCTTAATTTGCGTTTTTGTTTGGATGTTTGTTTTTTCTGGCCACAAATATACATTAAATTACATTTTTCAGCGTTTGCGATTTTTGATCGTATGTATAATGCAGTTTTTTGAACTTGCAAGAAAAAGGTTTACGTATTTGGTTTTGTCACAATAATAATTCTAACATGTACAATAAGCTTTACGTATAATTATGTTTTGATAAATAATTTTTTTTATCAGGTCGTATTGCTTGCAAAAACATAGTCAATACGAGTTTGATCATCTTAAAGGTAGTCATCAAACTTAGGGTTTCACGTAATGGATTTGCAGCATTTTAAAAATTAAATTCTTATGTAATGATGCATGTTCAAATGATACGTTTCATCGCGATACATTTTCAACTAAATCAAGAGAATGATTTATTCACCTCGTAACGTTTACCTTTAATCTGTTAATTTTTTCAGAATGTTGACAAAATTGCTGTTTGGCTCTGTGTTATTGTTCGCGTTTTATCGTACCTTACCATATGCGCTGTTTATTGCATTTTTGTTTGGTTTTCAGTGTTTTTGCGACTTTTTGAGGCGTGTTCTCTTCAAATTACGGAAAAAATTAATTAATGAAAACAAAACGGAAAAAAATGAAACTTTTCGAGAGGACTAGGTGGTTTAACTGTTGTTTATCATATTTGAGCCGTTTTGTCGAAATTTTTGATGCTGGAAAGGACGAAATTGATTTGTAAAAAGTTGTTAAAACATTGTGGTTTTGTCAAATTATTTGTGGCAATCCACTTCAGACTACAGTTATTATTTAATATGCAGTTACGATTTCTTTATTTATGTGTACGTTGCATTCATGCGATTAAAATATTGCTGAATTATACTAGCTATACTTTCTAATTCCTCTGTATTGCTTATAATTTTGTGCTGCGCAATTAATCATTTTCTATGCTCGCCAATCTTTTCTGAGTTTTTTAATTGCAGCATTTTGCAACAATAAAGGAATATTTGTCGCGAAAGAGAATGGTCTAATACGCAAAGATTTTTTCATCTTACGCAACTGGAAAATTTCACCGAAAAATTTTATCTATTTTTAACAAGTGTGAAGCCTAATTTTAACCAGTATCCAAACTTGAACGCTTTAGAAAGTAAGTTTTTCAATTTTGTGCTAATGTTATTTTCTTTTTAAGTTTTTCCGTGAAAAAGCGATACTTTTCATCCTTAAAATGAAAAGAGATTTAAAGTAGATGGCGGCTAAATCAGACAATCAGCAGAAACGCCAAAGATTAAGTAAACTCGTAATTTAGGTATACAGCAGAATAATTCGAGTCATTGAAGCGCGACCAACAGGGGGGTGCTTGCAGTGGTGTAAAGTAACAAAATACTATTACTTAAGAAGATTACTCAAGTAGTTTTTTCCAGCAACGAGTAGTTTTTTTGTGGCTATTTTTACTTGATTACTTTCAGAGTGAAGTATTGCTACTTAAGTAGTATTTTGATTCAGAAAAATACAAAGTACTGTAATTTGTAATTTTTACCACAAATTCGTCAGAACGATCGACTTCTCTACCGGCGATTGTTCAATTTATTTACGTTAGTAGTCTTTTCCTTCTTTTTTGGCTGGCAACTTTTGCGTCAGAGGTCAGACCACCACAGCGACTGTAACAATGCCTTTTTTCTGCGTGTCGCGTACGTATCAAAACCCTTCTATCGAAAAGCAGTTCAAGATGGTTTTAGTTTCACGTTCGTTTTTTGATGTTTGCCCTTCACCGCATGCAATGGCACAGATGTTTACTCTACCCTTTAATACCCGGACACAGAAGCGGTTTAAAAAACTTTTTTTTTACATTTCCTGATTGATAGGGATCGTTTCAACACATTTTCACCAAATTTATAATTATGTAGTGTTTACATCGTAAAATAATTGTTGTTGCCATTTGGCAACATTGGGCAGATGAGGTAACTTTTTGTTCACTTTTTTTGCGGTTTTTACATGACTTTTTGCGCATTTTGCAAACCAATATTATAAATACAATTAATTTTTTACATTTTTATAAAAAGAAAAGTAATAATAACACAATCTTTTTAGTTTTACAAAAATTGCGCAAAAACTTCAAAATTAACATTTTTTAGAAAATTTTAGCTTAGATGAACACGCCTAACTCTGCAGAACATTGTGGGAGAAAAAAAGAGTTGCCAATTTATTCTCTTTAAACAATGTTCTTAATAACATCAGTTACCACTACGAAAGTGCAAAATGTTATTTTTCTAGGGGGGAGGGCGCAAGGAGAGCTGAAAAACAGGTGTGCCAATTGGCTACATTGGGCATTAAAGGGTTAAAGTAAATCATGAAAGAAACAATCAGAGATATAAATGACCGAAAATTCGTCCTATGATTACTAAACATTTCTATCGCTAAATTCTACCGATTGAGCCAAAAATCACACACCATATAATTATGCAATAAACATTATTGTACGGTATTGTAATAGAGTATATTTTGCAATATAATTAGAAAATGTTTTCAACATGACGGTCAATTTCGTACAAGTAGACTTAGACTATCTAAATGGGCTATCTACATTAATTTTGTGTGATTTAGTGGCGTAATGTTTATCAGGCTTCTGCCTGCTTACACATGTTGTGAAGTAAATTAAATTTTAAAAAATTCTCAATAATTTTGATTAATTAATCCAAAAAAGGTTATCGCAGAATATACTGAAATAGCTATGGTCAAACTTTTGGCCACCCTGTAGATACAGTAGATTATTATTCACTGATAAGACACGTCCACAGTGTTTTTAAAGTTTAGCATAATTTAACAATAACAGGGAATGAAAATTTGAGCAACGATTTTATAAAATGGTTCCATGTATACTCTGCACGGCATAATTTTCAAATCTCGAAGTTTAGCTGCCATTCTTTTTGATTAATTGTCTTGAATATCATAACAAAAAACTTGCAAAAATTAATAATTCATTAATTCATGACTTCATGAGAGAATAAGGGTTAGAAAAACACCGAGCGCTTTGTGGCAGTGATGTGAAGGTAGTCGACCAGTTTTCATATGTCGATTGAATAGTTAGTTTGCTTATTTTGCTTGAATACTTTCAGAAATATTTGTACTTGAGTTATTTTAACACGACTATTTTTTACTTTTACTTAAGTACTTTTTTTGGTCAGTACTTTGTTCTTTACTTCAGGTAGTTTTTTTGTCAGTAAGGAAACTTTTACTTGATTCCAATTTTGGAGTACTTTTTTCTCCACTGGGTGCTGGAACAAATGACCTTTCAATCCTTTTGCTGACATCTTGTGTTAAATCATTTCGAATGGAGACAAAATGAAAAACATGCAGCGTCCAAAAAGCTGCAGATTAGTATGACAGTGGCATCAGTGGCGGATCCTGGTGGGGGGATGATAAAAATTTTAAGCACAAAACCTCAAAAATTCGGATGTGTTGTAACCAGGCGCATAGCCAGAAATTCGCAATGGAGCTGCTGTTTTAGGGGTCTGGGGGCGGAGCCTCTAGCGCTCAAAAATTTTGCATTTTTTTTGCAAAAATAATTTAATTTTAGAGCTAGTTTGATAAAATAATGCTTTTAAAATGCGGCATAGAAATTGGCAGTGCAAGCATGATTCAACTGGTTGCATAAATGGCCTATGTGAGAGGTGGTCAATGGTAAAACTTTAGTTCTTTTGTTTGGATGCTGGTAAATCATAAGCATAAAATTTTATAGTTCAATAAAACTCACACGGAGTAATTTGTTTCATCTATATTTTATAGAGAAAAATATTTGGAGAGGGGCTAATGGAAAGAGAATTGAGACAAGTGATTGTTAATTAATTAATACTGAATAGCCTCTACGTCCCATTTCTGAGTTTAGGCCTATAACATATTTGCTGATGAAACCCGTGTTCAAGTTTTTTACTCTAGCGATCAAATTTTATTGCTTATTTTTGGTCATTTTTTAAAGTTTTTTTTTGATTTGTGAGTTTTATTTTTGACAAATTAGCCCCTCTTAAGCATATGTTTCAAAAAATGCTTTATATCACTTTTTTGTCTATTTCAGTGCGAAAAACAGTCTCAAAAGTGCTAAAAACGTGATATTTTTTATTTTGCATTTTGGTTGCAGGCCAACGGAGGGAATATAGCCCCCCCGACCCCCTATCTACACTACTGCTTAGGATTAATGTTCTTGATCTTGCTAAATGCTCACCTTTTATAAGCCTAATATGTCACCAGGCGCGTAGCCAGGATTTGGAAAACGAGGGGACTATTTTGAAAAAGTGAGAAGTGTGCAAACGACGTTGACTCGAATTTTCATTGACCTTGAATCAGTTTCAGATGGTTTGTCCGAAATTTGAGACGAAATGTCTCGGAAAGATCGGAAATTCAAAGGTTTTTTCCGCCCAAAATTAGGTGATCTCCAAAAAAAAAAAAAAAAAGGTCTTCGCCAAAATTAATCCAAAATTCAAAGCTTTTTTCCGCCCAAAATTAGGTGATCTCCTAAAAAAAAAAAAAAGGGTCTTCGCCAAAATTCAGGGCGATTTTTCTCCCAAATTCGCAAGTTCAAACGTTTGAGGGGGGGCTCTTTTCGTATGGGGGGGGGCTATTTTTCATTTTTCACAGAAAATCGGCCTCAAAAGCACAAAAAACATGCGTTTTTGCATACTTCACAAGCCAATGGGGGGGGCTCGAGCCCCCTTCCGCCCCCTCCCTGGCTACGCTACTGTATGTCACTTAAGAAATGATTTGCATTGTGTAGGTTTTATCGCTGAAAAGTGCAAATTGTAAATTTTGCTAATTCGGCGCTTTTAAATCAATCGGATCCGTAAAAGACTAATTTCTGTTTTGTAAAAACTTCGCTGTAAAAATTATATTTTTCTGTCCGTCCCCTCACAGGTCTTTAGAAATTATATCATAGACACACGGCTTTTCGAAAATTTACTGCTTGCTTTTTTTTCAAATAAGTTTAATATTCATATGTACGTTATATTTACGCTAATGGGGGATGTATCCCCTCCTCCGTCCCCATTACTCCACCACTGGTTGTGCTCAGTAGCGTAGCCAGGGGGGAAGCGGGGGGGGCTCGAGCCCCCCCATTGGCTTGTGAAGTATGCAAAATCGCATGCTTTTTGTGCTTTTGTGCTTTTGTCTTTGCTAAACATAAAAATAAATCGCTTTTACACAAAATACGCCAGTAACCATGGTGTAGTAGGTTACAAGATCTTTGAGCACTAAGTACTACCATATAAATTTCATTCAAATTCTTTTTAAATTTAATTTAAACTCCACGGGAACCGGATTTATGAGAATTGATAAAAAATGGTAACCGATTCGTTCCAGCCACAAATACAGGAAATCTACTAAAGTTATTTTTTAACAACCAGCTTTCTAAATAAAACAACCGATTCGTTTGAACCGGTTGAATAGCACCACTTAGTGCTTTGCATCAGCGAAACTAGACTAAAGGTGCGTTTAGACTGGACGCGAAGCAACGCGAAGCGACGCGAAGCAACCAAAATTTGACGTTATCGACAGCTCGCGAAAGGTTGCGACCGCTCGCAACCTTCGCGAGCAGTTGCGCAACAGCGCTTGCTTGCAGGCTGTAGTAAGATAACCAACTAATTCACTGATTGGATTTTTACGATCGCAGTTTGCTACAAAATAATGTAAATAGTTTAATTGTATGGTTTAGCGCCTATTTATCAGTCCAAAGAGTAGGTTGTTGGCAAAGTTAGATTCGCGATAGCCCTAGGCTAGCCAAGTTAATTTGGATCTAGACAGCTAAGGCTGTAAATCCTAGAGTGATTTTTCACAGCTTTGCTGGATCTCATAGCTTCATTATAATGAATGCAGCAAAGCAGTAGGCCTAGCCCCACGACATCTAGCTTTTAAACCAAAACTTTTTATTGTGTGCAGCATAGCAGAAGCTATTGTATCAGTCCAGTGGTTCTTTTGGCTGAGCAGCTTTTGCTTTTTTGTCTTAAAGTAAACTTAAACTAACATGATGTTGTTGTTTTTTTCAGAATATAAAATAACCCACCAACAGGCTAGTTTTGAGTGTGTTGATAGTGTTTTTACCCATTGTTTGTTAGCTTGTTGTTTTAAAAGTAACCACAATTGAACAATTCCTTGAATACTGGAAAACCCGCAAAAGTTTTTTCACTGCCTTCTTGACCAAGCCAACTTGGTGAAAAGAACTGTATTTAGAATTGGTTTCAAGCTACACTGCTACATACAAGAGCAAGATCGATACAAAAAATCGAAAATTTTCTATGAACTTTTGGATTGGCTTAATTAGTAGTCACTTCTTTCAATAGCTACAAACATGGAATTTTTTCTTCTGAATGTCCTCTTAAAAGTCTTCTTGTTTCTGAAGGTTTGTGACCGTGATCAAGTTGAACTGGAAGCAATGGTTTTGGACTACCCCAAGTTTTTTAATCATGAATATTGTAGTCTGGTAGTGATTTTTCACTCCAGTCCTAATTGATGAAAATAGAAGTGTCAAGTGTGTTAAATATTCATTTACTGTGTCTTTGTGTAATATCTGAATTTAGTTGTTCGTGAATTTCAAAACATTTTTACTGTCTCTTAAATTTTTTACTGCTTTACATGGTGAATAAAGTGACAAAGTAAACTATTTTAAGTCTGAAGTTCAATCATTGCAATTACAGTCAGTGTATTTAGATGAACTAGAAAGCCAATATATATCTAACCAGTAGAAAGTGAGTTCTATTTTTTTGCTGAGGTTACTATTATTGGTAGAGAAGTACCCGCAAAGCAAGTTCATTACTATTGTTCCATTCTCTAAACTAAACAAAAAACTTGATACAGCATTTATAATAAAAATAATTGGACTGGGGAAGGAAGCGTCAGTTACATGAAAATGTGAGAACTAACAACACTTTTATTCAGATGCTTGAGTAACAATTTTCACATGAAAAAATCTGTTTGTTTTTTTTATCAGGGGCATAACCAAAAACTTGCTTAGAGGGGGCTTGACCTTACAGCTATAAACTTGCCTGTATCTTACAAACGGTGGTTTGGAGCGAAGCCCTTTGAGCTAAACGCAACCGTCGCAACGTAGCCTACTGGTACCTCAAGAAAATGCAAACTAATAAAATGCTCTCGATAACATTTAACTTCGCACTAAACATCGATAAGCGCTCCGCTAGCGAATAAAACGCCAAACTTAGTTTTAGAGGCTGACTTTTCCTCAAAGCAACTGCTGGTATCAGGTATCACTGTGCTAAATTCTTGTCTTTCGATGATAGTGTCAAATCATGCAAAAACTGCTATGTTTTTTTGCTTTCTCCAGCAAATCAACACAGCAATCCATTGCACAATAAGCAACAAATCCACTGCATAACTGATGACAAATCCAGCTTTCAGTTTCACTCATAGCGTTAACATTGGGAGTCTTCATAAACAGCACTAAATAACACATACAAACAACTAGTTTAAGCTTACTACAGGTATCATAACATGCTTGCCTGAAAAAGAAAAATCACATCAAAAAAATAACATAGTTAATGATTTAAATGTACCTGTAGACTAGCCTATTGGTTTACACTCTACAAGATACCGGTAGATCTACCACTACCATAATGAGACATGGATGGTGAAAGCGTTTAAGGATTTGTTAACTGAGTAAACACCTAAAGAGAACTTTTGACGTCTGCTTCCAGCTTTTTGCGTTTCTGCATTAAAACCCAGAACTGTCATTGTCAAAACAGATTAGGGCAAGTTTTCAGTGGAAGGATCTAAACAAATCATTGATAGCTAGTAAATAGGCTAAGTACTACTACGTTTTTTAAGAAATGACTTGTCTTTTCATTTCCAAATTCGATCTACTGTACTTCGTTTTTCACTTAAACTTTACAAATTTTTTTCTCAAGATTGTTTTGTTACCTGAGCTATTAGTCTAGACTCTTCTTCACGGTTATTGCGTGATAACATAATATAAACTCAATCTTCGTTTTACCGGTAATTCCAGCACGCTATGACGAAACAGAACCTGTGATTACTATAATGGCGCTTCAATAATAAAGTACACAAAGCTTTCTGCTCATTGAATACATTTAAAAAGTAAGTTGTTAAAATTAGCCAATGAAGCGACCAGTCGCGAAGATTAGCAACCACTCGCGAAAACTCGTGAAGGTTGGCAACCTTCGCGAGTGACGTAATCGACCACTCGCGAAGGTCGCCAACCTTCGCTTCGCGTCGCTTCGCGTTGCTTCGCGTCCAGTCTAAACGCACCTTTCCCCACGTAATATTAAGTATTGCAATCTTCCAGGATATACTTTGTATCACTACAATTCAGACACTCATACAGGTGGATCCGCAATTTATGTGTCCAACGACACAAAATGCTGCCAACTTTCGCAAATTAAGGTCAAAACTGATAAATGTGAGGATGTCTGGGTTGAACTTATTCTTGATAATGAAGAAACATCAATTGTAGGATCAGTTTACAGGCACCCAAATAACACTAACAAAAAGATCAAGCTATTTGAAGATGCCTTTGTGCATATCCTTAAAACATTTAAGTCCAACCAAAGATATCTAGTATTAGGTGACTATAACATTCATTATGACAAAATTGGCGAATCACCAACAATTGATAATTACGCAAACCACATAAATGGCATTGGATGCACACAAATTATCAACAAGCCGACCAGAATTTGCTCATTTTGAAGCTCTGTAATCAATCATGCCTATGTTAATTCTACTTCCTTGAGTCAAGTTTCATCGTTTATTTTACAAGAAGACATTTCTGACCATCTGCCTGTATGTGTTAAGTATCAGTGTAAGTTTAACAGAAACACCAAACGACCGCACTACCGCAAAATAACACAGGAGGGCTTAAAACTTTTTCTTGAACATTTAAATAATAAACTTTCCACACCTGAATGGCTATATCCTAATCCTAGCAACTATAATCTGGATAAACTACTCAATCTACTGAATGAACTCATCTCTCAACATTTTCGCAAAAAGATGCAAAGTCGTAGACAATATAAAGTATCTAAGCACCCATGGATCACCCCAGATATCCTCACAGCCATGAAGCTCAAAAACAAGCTTTAAGGTGCGTTTAGACTGGACGCGAAGCAACGCGAAGCGAAGGTTGGCGACCTTCGCGAGTGGTCGATTACGTCACTCGCGAAGGTTGCCAACCTTCGCGAGTCTTCGCGAGTGGTTGCTAATCTTCGCGACTGGTCGCTTCATTGGCTAATTTTAACAACTTACTTTTTAAATGTATTCAATGAGCAGAAAGCTTTGTGTACTTTATTATTGAAGCGCCATTATAGTAATCACAGGTTCTGTTTCGTCATAACGCGCTGGAATTACCGGTAAAACGAAGATTGAGTTTATATTATGTTATCACGCAATAACCGTGAAGAAGAGTCTAGACTAATAGCTCAGGTAACAAAACAATCTTGAGAAAAAAATTTGTAAAGTTTAAGTGAAAAACGAAGTACAGTAGATCGAATTTGGAAATGAAAAGACAAGTCATTTCTTAAAAAACGTAGTAGTACTTAGCCTATTTACTAGCTATCAATGATTTGTTTAGATCCTTCCACTGAAAACTTGCCCTAATCTGTTTTGACAATGACAGTTCTGGGTTTTAATGCAGAAACGCAAAAAGCTGGAAGCAGACGTCAAAAGTTCTCTTTAGGTGTTTACTCAGTTAACAAATCCTTAAACGCTTTCACCATCCATGTCTCATTATGGTAGTGGTAGATCTACCGGTATCTTGTAGAGTGTAAACCAATAGGCTAGTCTACAGGTACATTTAAATCATTAACTATGTTGTTTTTTTGATGTGATTTTTCTTTTTCAGGCAAGCATGTTATGATACCTGTAGTAAGCTTAAACTAGTTGTTTGTATGTGTTATTTAGTGCTGTTTATGAAGACTCCCAATGTTAACGCTATGAGTGAAACTGAAAGCTGGATTTGTCATCAGTTATGCAGTGGATTTGTTGCTTATTGTGCAATGGATTGCTGTGTTGATTTGCTGGAGAAAGCAAAAAAACATAGCAGTTTTTGCATGATTTGACACTATCATCGAAAGACAAGAATTTAGCACAGTGATACCTGATACCAGCAGTTGCTTTGAGGAAAAGTCAGCCTCTAAAACTAAGTTTGGCGTTTTATTCGCTAGCGGAGCGCTTATCGATGTTTAGTGCGAAGTTAAATGTTATCGAGAGCATTTTATTAGTTTGCATTTTCTTGAGGTACCAGTAGGCTACGTTGCGACGGTTGCGTTTAGCTCAAAGGGCTTCGCTCCAAACCACCGTTTGTAAGATACAGGCAAGTTTATAGCTGTAAGGTCAAGCCCCCTCTAAGCAAGTTTTTGGTTATGCCCCTGATAAAAAAAACAAACAGATTTTTTCATGTGAAAATTGTTACTCAAGCATCTGAATAAAAGTGTTGTTAGTTCTCACATTTTCATGTAACTGACGCTTCCTTCCCCAGTCCAATTATTTTTATTATAAATGCTGTATCAAGTTTTTTGTTTAGTTTAGAGAATGGAACAATAGTAATGAACTTGCTTTGCGGGTACTTCTCTACCAATAATAGTAACCTCAGCAAAAAAATAGAACTCACTTTCTACTGGTTAGATATATATTGGCTTTCTAGTTCATCTAAATACACTGACTGTAATTGCAATGATTGAACTTCAGACTTAAAATAGTTTACTTTGTCACTTTATTCACCATGTAAAGCAGTAAAAAATTTAAGAGACAGTAAAAATGTTTTGAAATTCACGAACAACTAAATTCAGATATTACACAAAGACACAGTAAATGAATATTTAACACACTTGACACTTCTATTTTCATCAATTAGGACTGGAGTGAAAAATCACTACCAGACTACAATATTCATGATTAAAAAACTTGGGGTAGTCCAAAACCATTGCTTCCAGTTCAACTTGATCACGGTCACAAACCTTCAGAAACAAGAAGACTTTTAAGAGGACATTCAGAAGAAAAAATTCCATGTTTGTAGCTATTGAAAGAAGTGACTACTAATTAAGCCAATCCAAAAGTTCATAGAAAATTTTCGATTTTTTGTATCGATCTTGCTCTTGTATGTAGCAGTGTAGCTTGAAACCAATTCTAAATACAGTTCTTTTCACCAAGTTGGCTTGGTCAAGAAGGCAGTGAAAAAACTTTTGCGGGTTTTCCAGTATTCAAGGAATTGTTCAATTGTGGTTACTTTTAAAACAACAAGCTAACAAACAATGGGTAAAAACACTATCAACACACTCAAAACTAGCCTGTTGGTGGGTTATTTTATATTCTGAAAAAAACAACAACATCATGTTAGTTTAAGTTTACTTTAAGACAAAAAAGCAAAAGCTGCTCAGCCAAAAGAACCACTGGACTGATACAATAGCTTCTGCTATGCTGCACACAATAAAAAGTTTTGGTTTAAAAGCTAGATGTCGTGGGGCTAGGCCTACTGCTTTGCTGCATTCATTATAATGAAGCTATGAGATCCAGCAAAGCTGTGAAAAATCACTCTAGGATTTACAGCCTTAGCTGTCTAGATCCAAATTAACTTGGCTAGCCTAGGGCTATCGCGAATCTAACTTTGCCAACAACCTACTCTTTGGACTGATAAATAGGCGCTAAACCATACAATTAAACTATTTACATTATTTTGTAGCAAACTGCGATCGTAAAAATCCAATCAGTGAATTAGTTGGTTATCTTACTACAGCCTGCAAGCAAGCGCTGTTGCGCAACTGCTCGCGAAGGTTGCGAGCGGTCGCAACCTTTCGCGAGCTGTCGATAACGTCAAATTTTGGTTGCTTCGCGTCGCTTCGCGTTGCTTCGCGTCCAGTCTAAACGCACCCTTATTCTAAATACCTTAAAAGCAAAAGTCCAGAATTATACCACGAATATAAAAAGTGTAGAAATAAAGTAACCCATGTGAAAGCAAAAGCCAAACAAAAACATTTCAAAAACTTGTTCAAAAAAGCCCGCGATACCGCGGATACACGGAAATGCATAAATCAGTTGCTTAGAAAAACCAAACCGAAAACTACGTTACCGAAAACTATTGAAACTGATGGCTAATTAATTACCTCGCCTCGAAACATTTGTCACGAAATCAACAAACACTTTGTTAAAATTGGTGAAAAACTCGCCGCAATTCCAGGAATTCCAGCTTTCATCAGAATAAACAACATTTTACGTTTCTCGGCAAACGTAATGTATCATCAATTGTCTTACAACCAACTGATGTTTATGAAATCATTGAAATTATTTCTTCTCTAAGAGATCATAAATCTCCAGGATATATTGATATTCGAGTGCGCATCATAAAAGAATCCAAATTCCTTATTTCTGATTATTTGGCAAACTCTTTTAAAGAATCTCTTGAAACTGGAAGCTATCCTGACGTATTAAAAATTGCTACCGTGATTCCCGTTTATAAAGGCGGATCCACTCTCGAACTGGGTAACTACAGGCTCATTTCAATGTTGTCCCCAATTAATAAAGTCTTTGAAACAATTTTGCACAAAAGACTCACTAAGTTTTGGGAAAAATTGAATTTATTCACTGAATTTCAGTTTGGTTTTAGAACCAAACACTACACAAATCACGCAATAACCTGTGTTTATGAAACCATACTCGAAGAATTAGATAATCAAAAATCGGTTTGCGGGATATTTTTGGATTTCGCGAAAACTTTTGACTTTGTAAATCATCAAATATTACTGGACAAGTTAGATCATTATGGCATTAGAGGTAATGCTAACAAATTATTGAAGTCTTATTTGACAAACCGATACCAGTGTACAGTGAACAATGACAACCAAATTTCATCTACCCTTTTACCGATTACAATTGGAGTGCCGCAAGGTAGCGTGCTCGGGCCATTTCCATTCTTAGTTTACATTAATGACTTGACAAATTCTTGCAAATCCCCAATCATGTTATATGCTGATGACTCGATATTGCTTTGTTCGGATAACAATATTCAACGTCTATAAAAGAAATGCGAAAATGAATTCGGACTTCTCGAAAATTGGATCAACTTTAATCGACTTACTCTCAATTATTCAAAAACTCACTGCGTACTATTCACCAATTCAAGAATGAATACAAACGATAACTCTCAAATTAATACCCAAAATCGAGCAATCCTTCCCAAAAATGCTATCAAATATTTAGGTGTTATACTGGATCACAAGCTGACCTGGAAGGATCACACGCGGCTTGTTGTTGAAAAACTCTATATGGTCAGAGGAATCTTGAGCAAATTAGGGCGACATGCTCCTCAATTGGTGTTGAAATGTGTCTAATATAGTTTGGTTTACCCTTACCTTTATTATGGTGTTACATCTTGGGGAAATACTGCAACCAAATACTCTAAGACTATTAAGATTCGACAAAATTATATTGTCAAAATTATAAATAATTTAACTTCCTTTAAAACAAAACTGATGCCTATATACCAGCAACTAAATTTAATGAATCTATGCCAAATTTATAAATTAGAAATATTAAAATTTATGTTTAGATACAAAAATAAAACTCTCCAAAACTGTTTTAAAAACTACTTTATATCTCCATCAGAAACCCATAATTATCCTACCAGGTTTGCTTGTGATGACAACTGGGCTGCTGCATTCCAACATAAAAAGTCAACTTCAAAATGTTCGATTCAAAATAATGGTTATAAAATATGGAATGAATTACCATTAGAAATTAAAGGGTTACATAGAAAAAGTTATTTTATCTTTTTAAAAAGAGTAAAAAATTTCATACTGGAAAATGAGTAGCTATAGCTTTTTCTTACTTTAGAAAGCATTCTGACTTACCTTGATTAGATGGTTTTCCTGGCTGAATAACTTGTGATATTGGTTTTACACAGACACAGTTGTTCTCGGCGAACACTTTCTGCCTTCGGACAGATTATTGTCATAGCTGTGTGATTAAATTTTTGTCTACGTGTGTATAGAGCGGCGTGTATTTCTATACTTGTTGATTTAATGGCATTTCTTCTAAATTTGCTGCACTATTTTTCATTAGTATATACTAAGTGGATCTTGTTTGCAGTAAAGGCCTTAGGAATGTGCAAAGTGTGCAAATGCACAGGGGCCCCCCCCACTTTTGAAGGCCCCCCATTTGGCCTACCACGCGCAGAAAAAAATTGATTATGAAAAACTGTAGCAAATTATGATAGAAAGTTTATACATTTGTTTTAAGCGTCATTACATATGTACCCCCTCCCTCAAGATGCACTTGTTCCAAACGTTATTACACATATCCCCCCTTCCAAGACAATATTACTTTTAACTTTTAAATCAGATTTAGTAAAAAGATAATAAAAATTTACTGGTAAAGTCAACTTACTACTCTTCTTTTTTTTGCTTGCTACTGTTAGGCTACTCAGGTCATATGCGTAACCAGGGGGGGCCCAGGGGCCCCCCAATTGAACTGCTACCCATGATGAAAATGTCACAAAAAAGACTGTTGTTGCTTCAGCTTCAGTTTCTTTTTAGCATCTTCGCATACAACAGTACACTCGTACAGCAGTAATTAACAATTGTATTGAGCCAGGGGGCCCGGGCCCTCTCAATGTAATTTTTACCAACCAATTAAAATGGCCCCCCAACAATAATAATTAAATGGGCCCCCAACAAAAAAATTGATCCAGGGGGCCAGGGCCCCTTAATTTAATTTTTTCCAATCAATTTAAATGGGCCCCCAACAATAATACTGTTTCAGGGGGCCAGGGCTCCTTCAATTTAATGTTGCCAACCAATTTAAACGTATAACCCGAGTGAAATTAAGCGTTTTTATCCTAAAAGTTGTTAACTGGGGTTCTCATCTAATCTTGAATGAATGTAATGCATGCAATAACCAGGGACGGATTTTACACATGGCACAGTGCCAGGGGCCCCGCGCTCAGATAGGACTTTTTTTGGTCTTCACCTGTATTTGGCACGAAAATATTGCAAAAATCTCAAAGTGCCAGGGGCCCAACTCAATGTAAATCCGCTCGGGCAATAACATAGTTTGTAGGCATAACTATCTATTGTATATTTTTCAATTACAATTCACCTCCACCTCGCCAGTTTTTATGCAACAAAATACTTTTGAAAAAAATTAGCTTCAGTGAGGGGAAAATGCTCATTAAACAAATTTTTCAATTGAGAGAGCCTGGGCCCCTGGCCGTATATGTACTCCTATAACTGGTTGTTTTCAAGATAAAACAATAATCTATAACGAAAATAATCGACTGAATTGCTATTTACTGCTAAAATATTGCTGGAGGGATTGTACTTTACTTTCCCCTACCAGGGCCAAATCACTAATAAAATTTAACCACAAAATGCAAGATTTTAAACGTGTTTTGGACTTAAATTGCAAGCGAAAGGAGAGCTGACCAACTTAATTTTTTTCAATTGGCTTTCATATGTTAAAAATCTAGTACTTTCATATGGCTCTGAAAATGTGCAAAATGTGATCCAATGGTATTAAAACTACTTTTTTTCCAAAAAATTACGAAAAATCGTTCAGCGGCTGGGGGCTTCGCCCCCAGACCCCCACAGCCTCCGGCGGCAGGAGGCTATGCTTCCAGACCCCCGTCTGTGATACGTTTGAATTACAGTACAATTCTTTACTTAAGCACGTCTCCCAATTTACACAATTTTGCATTTTAACAAGGCTATTGGTTTAAGCTCTCTCCTTGAACGAGTTCCTAGTTACATGCCAACACCAGGCCACGGCTTCTGATCTTCCATTCTACGATATCTTTGCCCCACCAAGAAATTCCTCTTTCGAAGTTTCTGATGACGTTATTGCATGTGATTGGTGGTTTGCCTCCCCCCCAATCAAAACTCCTGGCTATACGTCTATGACTCAGGTAGTCGTTTTTCCATTTGTTTTTTTTTTTTAACTGCTTTCAGCAACTGGCAGTAATAGGTTTTTGACTAACGTATATGCAGTATATCATATGCTGAGCAGTATAAAGCATTCAAACACTATTGCTAAGAACTCAAACATATTCTGTAATAACACTAGTATACTGAAAGCAATTGCTGATAGTTTACGTTAATTTACTGCAATTAATAGAGTTGATAATCTAGATGAGAGGAACTTATGAACAAACATTTGATTTAATTAGGGCTACAATAGCATTGGTCTTCTGGTCTTGTTATTTGTGAAATACATTGTTGCGCTTAATTGCAGGTGCAGATAAATCATGGTAAAGTGATGTGTAAAGAAAAGGGCCCCCCCCCCATTTAATTTGCACTGGGGCCCCCCCTTTCTTAAGGCCACCACTGCTTGTTTGTGTGCTATCAATATTTTATACCGAAGATGAGAGGTTGCAGACTCGACGACCTCACTTTTCCTGCAAAGAGCCTCGAGGTTTTCCCAGGAAATGGCCAATGGTCTTTTCGCAACCTCTTATCAGAAATGATTATTCTGTAATTTATTTTTGCCTCATTTTGCTGCTTGACTTTGTATGCGTATTTATTTTGCAGAATATCTTTCTAAACAAAAATAAATGTCAATTGAATTGAGTGTAGCCCAGGGGCGTATTCTCCACGAATGCATATCATATCTAGTAATTTAGTCAAGAAGAATAGGTATCCTTATACCTCACAGAAAAACACCTCCCAGAAAATCATTTGCCAGAAAAAGCATTTCCCTGAAGGTTCGTTTTCCAGAATTAGCATTTGTCAGAAATCAAACTTGCCAGAATCAAGACTTTCCACAAATTACATCTGCCCAGAATAAACACATGTCTGAAACTGCATCTGCCAGAACGAACACTTGCCAGGGTTTACATTTGGCCGAAATTACATTTCCCCGACAACTTTTTTCCAGAATTTACACTTGCTAAAAATTGCATTTGGCAAAAGCTACATTTCCTGAAATTATTTTTCCAAAAACTGTATTTTTTATCTGGAAATTCATTTTCTAAAAACTATTTTTCGTTCGAAAAATTATGCTGTAATTTTGCTTTTTATTTCTTATAAGCGGTCTAAATTAGAACAGACTTTTCGTTGAAATCGAGTGACGTAACAGTTAGCTTGCTGAAAGAGAGGTTCGTGAATAACCTAACTTGTTCTATTTGGTTATTTGGTTATATTTTAAGCGTAATGAAATTTAGCGATAAAAAATCGATGCAAGCACATAAATATTTTCTTATCATATTCAGTTCACTGAGGCGAAGAAAGATTATTTTAACCCAGGTTATACTTCTTTTTTTAAGTACCAGTCAACTAGCGTTGGGTCAGGCTGTTCTTATTTTTTTTTCAATTTTCGGTCTCCTATATTCTCAATATTATTCAGTTCATTTTGTTCCTATTATGTTCAGTTATTCAGTTCTTATTCTCAGTCCAATATTTTTTAGTTCGTATTCTCAATTCTCAATATTATTCGGTTGATTCTCCTATATTCAGTTTGTATAACTGTTTAATTACGAATGCTTTGTCAGCCTGAGAAAAGGCTGTTTTGCTCTTTTTGTAGTCTTATAAAATTGCAAAAGCGAGGTTTTTCAACCTGAATAGTAGTCAAAACATTTTGAGTTGCCTACGCAGCAGTCATAAGGGTAGCCAGGATTTTTGATTGGGAGGGCCCAAACCACAAATCACTTGCAATTACATGTTATTACGTCATGAAAATTTTTCAAAAGAGGAACTTTTTGTAGAATAAAGATATCGTAGGATGGAAGATCTAACGCCGGGGCCTGTTGGCACTTAACCAGGATTTTGCAGAGGAAGAGGGCTTAAACTAATAGTTGAAATGCGCAAAGGTCTACCGTGGGAGACGTTTTAAGATAACTAGTGTTACTCAAACGTATCACAGACGAGGGTTTGGTGGCGAAGCCCCCAGCCACTGGGCGATTTTTTGTAATTTTTTGGAAAAAAGCTATTTTAATGTCATTGAATCACATTTCGCACGTGTTCAGAGCTATTTGAAATCACCAGTTTTTTGACATTTGAATGCCAATTGAAAGAATTAAAATGTTCAATCCTCCTTTTACTTGCTATTCAGCAAGTTGGCTCAGCTTTGTTCCACAATTAATGTTTTTACCTCAATGTTAGTAGACC
>CAWYPQ010000463.1:0-40640 GCA_963965965.1 Trididemnum nubilum
AATCTGCGTTGCAGAAGTTTAATGATTGAGTTTTATTGTCTCCATACATCAAGTAAATGATTCCAGGTCTTCACACAATTGGTCCGAGGCTTCCTCCTCATCGCCAAGTTCCCTGCAAAACAATATTTGTTTGTTAACGAATTTGTCTACACATTTTAACCTTATTCTACTAGTGTTGCCATATCGCAACAGGAATTAGAAAATTTTAAAAATAATTTTTTGACCGTGTTTCTTGGATTTCAAAAACTTGTAAGTACTCTACGTTTATTGAAGTTGATTAAATGTCTATTTATGGTATAAAATAATTGTTCCTATCATGTCAAGTTTTTTCTCCAGCACAAAAAAAAAAAAATTCGCAGAAATTTTGAAAAATAGGGTTGATCATTCAGATTAATTTTTGCCTATCTAGCTCTTTTTTGTAAATCATTGTTTGTAGTTTGTTTTATTGTAAGAGCTTAACGCGATATTATGACATGTGGCCCGAAACACAAGTTATAGAATATCATTGAATGGGCAATAAATTAGAGCATGCCCATTTTGCAACAGTAGTAAGATATGAGTACTTTGTTATTTTTGTTGTTTATAGATTATTGTTATAGAATGTATTTTTTACTAAATACGAATATTAAGTTATTAAACTTGTGTTATGGCAAGTTTGATGAAGAATCAGCACGGTTTGCATTGTCCAAGGATCAGTACAAATTTCTTCTTCGAGCTGGAGGTCTGAGGTTTGAATCCCGTGCCGGCTGAAGCTAACCTACAGTTACATACAAGCCAGCTTTCCTTCAAGTTTGCTAAAGTAACTGCTGGTTTGCTTTGTGGCAGTAGGTCTCTCAAACTTGATCTGCGGTTTCAGTGTAATAAGTTGAGTTCGGTATATTAATTGAGTACCAATCAACCATATTAGGATTCGAACCGAAAATTATATACATCTAAATTGCACATTAAAGGTAAATTGAAAGCAGGAAAACATACAAAACATAATCTATTATAGTTTTGAATAACCTTCGGTAAAAGTTAAATGTATAAAAAAATTTCAGAAAAAAAAAATCGAACAATTTACATTTGTATCCTTATACAAAACATACAAAACATAATCTATTATAGTTTTGAATAACCTTCGATAAAAGTTAAATGTATAAAAAAATTTCAGAACAAAAAAATCGAACAATTTACATTTGTATCCTTGCAGCATCTATTAGTACTAAGTTATTACACCGATTCGCAGACCAAGTTTAAGAGACCTAAATGCCAAAGCAAGCCAGTATTTGCTGTTGCAAATTTGAAGTAAAGCTGGCCTGTACGTAACTTTAGTTTAGATTTAGCCGGCCCGGGATTCGAACCTGAGACCTCCAGCTCAAAGAAAAAATTTGTAATGATCCCCGGATAATATAAACCTTGCGGATTCTTCATCGAACATGCCATAACACAAGTTAAATAACTTAATACTCGTATTTGATAAAAAATACCATTTTGTAACAACAATCTGTAACTAACAAAAATAACAAAGTACCGGTACCCATATCTTACTACTGTTGCAATATGGACATGCTCTAATTATTACCTCCCAGTAGATGTCAATCTATGACTTGTGTTTCTCCCATTCGATTTTATTCTATGAATTGTGTTTTGAGCCCTTATGGCATAATATCGCGTGATGGCCTTATGCATATAGCCTTATTGCATAATATCGCTCTCAAAATAAAATACAACAAACTAAAAATAATGATTTACAAAAAAGAGCTAGATATACAAAAATTAATCTGAATGATCAAGCCATTTTATGAAAATTTTTTCAAATTTCTTTTCTGTGTTGGAGAAAAAACTTGACATGATAGGAACAATTATTTTTATACTGTAAATAGCATAGATGGGCTAGTTAATGCAAAACGTTAGCTTCGTTAACCACTAGCCCGTTAACAAACTTCACACCTCCGTTAACGTTAATCCGTTATTTTCAGCTTTAATTAACGGAAGTTAATAAAGTCCGTTAATCCGTTAACATTTTGCATGTAATTTACATTTCGTTTTATTCACTCGCTTCTAGAATATGCATTGACGCTGTTGAGCTGATTTTAAGGAAATATTTATTGCTGTGGTGGTCTTTTGGTGTTTGAAAGTTACATTTTACAGTCTAATCTAATTTCAAGATAAAAAACAAGTTCAAATGCACAACGAAGCTGCAAGATACTAACGATAAAAACCTTAACCGAAGTTAACAGAACTTAACGGAAGTTACTTTAGTCCGTTAACAGTACTTAACGGAAGTTAATTTAGTCCGTTAACATGAAAAAACTTTTTAACGGATTAACGAATTAGTGAAAAAGTTAGCTTTGTGATTAACGGATTAACAATTAACGGACTTGTGCCCACCTATGGTAAATAGACATTTAATCAACTTCAATAAACGCAAAGTACTTACAAGTTTTGGAAATCCTAGAAACATGGTCAAAAAATTATTTAAAAAATTTTTAAATTCCTGTTGCGATATGGCAACACTAGTAGAATAAGGTTAAAATGAGTAGACAAATTCCTTAACAAACAAATATTGTTTTGCAGGGTACTTGGCGATAAGTAGGAAGCCTCGGACCAATTGTGTAAAGACCTGGAATCATTTACTTGATGTATAGAGACAATAAAACTCAATCGCTAAATATTTTATTAAAAAGTGGTTGGAAACAATCTAACTTTTACATTAAATTCTACACTTGATTTGGCCGCACTTCTACCGTGCTTAAGTAATTTGCTTCATTACATATACAGAGTTAATCATTGCCTTGACTTTTGTAAACGAGCTGATGAAACGTTCATAGAACCAGAAATCCTTATGACGACAAGCAAGGTTTGCTCCAAAACCAAAATAACCTTTTGTTGTACAACCCATTCTTCCAAGCGCTTTGGTAGACATCGTAGAGAGCTGAGGTGAAGAAGAGGACCCAATGTGCGAGGCCAAAACCAGCAACTTCAAAAAATCTGCGGCCAAGGACCGACTTTTCAAGGACAGACCCCTGTCGAGGCCAAGGGCAGGAATGTTCAAGGCCAAGGCTAAGGAGCAAAGACAAAATTTTTCTAAATTATGGTAGGCAAATCTTCCATATTTTTAAGCGCAAGAGTGTTTAAGATATGGCATTTTGCAAAGTTTTTGATGATAATTTGAAAATAGTAAAAATAACTAGATGGGAGTTTGCCAGCAAACCCAGTGAACGGCCGACGCATAGCTAATGCTGTGACGCTCAAAAGTACTTTTTGTCTACCGTAAAATCAGCAATTATTCAAAAATATCTGATTATGAAACCTCCAGAAAAGTAGAGTCAAAATATTGGTCAGTTAAATATCTCCTGATATCATAAAACACTGGCACCCTAGCTTGAGCCGTTTAAAAATTGATTTTTGGGGGTCCCAGGGGGAGTGGCACCCCCCAAAACTATGTCAAAATATTTGTTTGTTAAATATCTGCTGATATCAAAACAGACTGGCACCCAAGTTGAGCCATTCAAACATTGATTTTTGGGGGGTCCATTTGGGGGGGTCCGCGGGGGGGTGGCACCCCCAAACCATGTCTAAATATTTCTCTCTTAAATATCTACTGATATCAAAAAAAATAGAACTCTACCTTGAGCCGTTCAAAAAATTGATTTTGGGGGGGTTTATTTGGGGGGATCCCGGGGGGGTGGCCCCCCAAACTATGTCAAAATATTTGTCTGTTAAATATCTCCTGATATCATAAAACACTGGCACTCTAAGTTAAGCCGTTCAAAAGCTTGATTTTTGGGGGTCCATTTGGGGGGTCCCCGGGGAGGTGGCAACCCCAAACTATGTCAAAATATTTTTCTGTTAAATATCTACTGATATCAAAGAAAAATGGCACCCTAGGTTAAATGGTTAAAAAACTTGCTTTTGGGGGGTCCATTTGGGGGGTCCCCGGGGGGGTGGTACCCCCAAATTATGTCAAAATATTTGTCTCTTAAATATCTACTGATATCAAAGAAAAATGGCACCCTAGGTTAAATCGTTAAAAAATTTATTTTTGGGGGGTCCCCAAAGGGGTGGTACCCCCAAATTATGTCAAAATATTTGTCTCTCAAATATCTACTGACAACAAAAAAAACTAGCACCCTAGGTTGAGCCGTTCAAAAATTTGATTTTTTGGGGGGTTCCCGGGGGGTGGTACCCCCAAACCATGTCAGAATATTTCTCTCTTAAATATCTACTGATATCAAAGAAAAATGGCACCCTAGGTTAAATGGTGAAAAAATTTGTTTTTGGGGGGTCCATTTGGGGGGGTCCCAAGGGGGGGTGGTACCCCCAAATTATGTCAAAATATTTGTCTCTCAAATATCTACTGAAATCAAAAAAACTGGCACCCTAGCTTGAGCCGTTCAAAAATTTGATTTTTTTGGGGCCCCCATTTTGGGGGGTTCCCGGGGGGGTTGGTACCCCCAAACCGTGTCTAAATATTTCTCTCTTAAATATCTACTGATATCAAAGAAAAATGGCACCCTAGGTTATATGGTTAAAAAAATTTGTTTTTGGGGGGGTCCATTTGGGGGGATCCCCGGGGGGGTGGTACCCCCAAATTATGTCAAAATATTTGTCTCTCAAATATCTACTGATATCAAAAAAAAACTGGCACCCTAGCTTGAGCCGTTCAAAAAATTGATTTTTTGGGGCCCCATTTTGGGGGGGTTCCCGGGGGAGTTGCCCCAAAAAAATTTCAGGAGACACAATTGCGTATGTACCTCAACAACTTCACACAAAAATTAGATTTCTATGTTTTGTGGTTTAGGAGAACTCGAGCGTACAAGATTTAGGAAGAAAAAAAAAGGAAAAAAAAGGAAAAAAAAAAGGAAAAAAAAGGAAAAAAAAGAGAAAAAAATAAGAAAAAAACCTCATCGCGGCGAAAGTGGGTTGGTAGGGATGAAAGGATATCTTAAGACATATAACCATGAGAAATATTTTTTGCCGTACTTAAGCCGTTTTTGACTAAGACCGCTTTTTACGCCAACTTTCGGGGCGGTTTTCGGGTTATAAACCCGAAGTCACGTGACCGATTGCCTCGAAATTTGGTACAAACATAAAACTCATTAATCTCAAACTGCTGTCAAAATTTCATGTAGTTAGACCAAACGGTTCTCGAGTTATAAGCAAAAGTCTGAAATCTCGCACTCGTTAGTTTGAAAATGGCCGAGTAAAAACAAAGGAACACGCGACGCGAGCGTCGGTCGTTCCAATAACGAATCCATAAATTGGTCTTGAGAAACTGTTTTAGTAAGAATAAAAGAGCCAAAGCTGTCGTAAACATTTTATTTTACCAAAAAAAATGTTTACGATATTTTATGAAAGATTTAATAAAATGTTTACGACAGCTTTGGCTCTTTCATTCTGAGTAAGAATAATGAATGCCATTTTGAAGTTTTATACTGATGTTGATTACATACCGTATAGCGATATGTGGCAATGAAATAAGGCCATAACCCGTGAATGGAATATAGGCAGTGGTGAGCAAGTTACTTTTAAAAAGTAACTAGTTACAAGTTACAGTTACTTGGCAAAAAAGTAACTAAGTTAGTTACAAATTTGAAAAAGTAACTAGTTCCAGTTACAAGTTACTCTTAGTGATTAAAAATTTGGACTAAAAACAGGCCTAAAAAAGCAAACCTTAAGAGGAAAGACTGTTAAGTAGGTTACCGTACCCCATTTGTCTGAAACCCTTCAGCTTTGGCAGTGTATGCTACCACTATAGAATAGTTCGAACCTTCGGCCTAGCTATTACACCGAAGTCAATTCTCAACACTATTCTCATACTCATTGGAACGACCGACGCTCGCGTCGCGTGTTCCTTTGTTTTTACTCGGCCATTTTCAAACTAACGAGTGCGAGATTTCAGACTTTTGCTTATAACTCGAGAACCGTTTGGTCTAACTACATGAAATTTTGACAGCAGTTTGAGATTAATGAGTTTTATGTTTGTACCAAATTTCGAGGCAATCGGTCACGTGACTTCGGGTTTATGACCCGAAAACCGCCCCGAAAGTTTGGCGTAAAAAGCGGTCTAAGTCAAAAACGGCTTAAGTACGGCAAAAAATATTTCTCATGGTTATATGTCTTAAGATATCCTTTCATCCCTACCAACCCACTTTCGGCCGCGATGAGGTTTTTTTCTTATTTTTTCCTTTTTTTTTTTTCCTTTTTTTTCCCTTTTTTTTTCCTTTTTTTTCCTTTTTTTTTTCCTTTTTTTCCTTTTTTTTCTTCCTAAATCTTGTACGCTCGAGTTCTCCTAAACCACAAAACATAGAAATCTAATTTTTGTGTGAAGTTGTTGAGGTACATACGCAATTGTGTCTCCTGAAATTTTTTTGGGGCAACTCCCCGGGAACCCCCCAAAATGGGGCCCCAAAAAATCAATTTTTTGAACGGCTCAAGCTAGGGTGCCAGTTTTTTTGATATCAGTAGATATTTGAGAGACAAATATTTTGACATAATTTGGGGTACCACCCCCCCGGGGATCCCCCCAAATGGACCCCCCAAAAACAAATTTTTTTAACCATATAACCTAGGGTGCCATTTTTTTTGGATATCAGTAGATATTTAAGAGAGAATTATTTAGACACGGTTTGGGGTACCACCCCCCCGGGAACCCCCCAAAATGGGGCCCCAAAAAATCAAATTTTTGAACGGCTCAAGCTAGGGTGCCAGTTTTTTTGATATCAGTAGATATTTGAGAGACAAATATTTTGACATAATTTGGGGGTACCACCCCCCCCCGGAACCCCCCCAAATGGACCCCCCAAAAACAAATTTTTTCACCATTTAACCTAGGGTGCCATTTTTCTTTGATATCAGTAGATATTTAAGAGAGAAATATTCTGACATGGTTTGGGGGTACCACCCCCCCGGGAACCCCCCCAAAAAAATCAAATTTTTGAACGGCTCAACCTAGGGTGCTAGTTTTTTTTGTTGTCAGTAGATATTTGAGAGACAAATATTTTGACATAATTTGGGGGTACCACCCCTTCGGGGACCCCCCCAAATGGACCCCCCCCAAAAATAAATTTTTAAACGATTTAACCTAGGGTGCCATTTGTCTTTGATATCAGTAGATATTTAAGAGAGAAATATTTTGACATAATTTGGGGGTACCACCCCCCGGGGACCCCCCAAATGGACCCCCCAAAAGCAAGTTTTTTAACCATTTAACCTAGGGTGCCATTTTTCTTTGATATCAGTAGATATTTAAGAGACAAATATTTTGACATAGTTTGGGGTGCCACACCCCCAAATGGACCCCCCAAAAATCAAGCTTTTGAACGGCTTAACTTAGAGTGCCAGTGTTTTAATGATATCAGTAGATATTTAAGAGACAAATATTTTGACATAGTTTGGGGGTGCCACCCCCCCGGGATCCCCCGAAATAAACCCCCCCAAAATCAATTTTTTGAACCCCCCAAAACCCCCAAACTGACAAATGGACCCCCCCAAAAATCAATGTTTTGAATGGCTCAACTTGGGTGCCAGTCTGTTTTGATATCAGCAGATATTTAACAAACAAATATTTTGACATAGTTTGGGGGTGCCACTCCCCTGGGACCCCCAAAAATCAATTTTTAAACGGCTCAAGCTAGGGTGCCAGTGTTTTATGATATCAGGAGATATTTAACTGACCAATATTTTGACTCTACTTTTCTGGAGGTTTCATAATCAGATATTTTTGAATAATTGCTGATTTTACGGTAGACAAAAAGTACTTTTGAGAGTCACAGCATTAGCTATGCGTCGGTCGTTCACTGGGTTTGCTGGCAAACTCCATCTAGTTCTTAACTGAACTCTGTTCTATTTCAGATTTTATACTATTTCCTGAACTCAGCCCTAACCTTTACAACATTGTGTCGGTAAGAATCGAGCCGAAAACCTTGTGACTCTTCGCCAGCACATTGTACCGTTACGCCACCAAAGCTGACATCAGCGATCAGAAGAACTGCGTTTTTGAAACATCGCGTGCTCAATCAACCGTGAACAACGTATGCGTTATAGTTGTTGGCGTGCGTTAGTAGCGTGGAGTAGCACTAGACACTTCCTTCAGCTTTTGATACATTAACTTAAGGTAGGCCTAACTTACCTTGTACATGCTTCACTAGGCTAGTAGGTTGTAGCATAAACCAGTAAGCTACCGGCTGCTGGTAATTTGTGGTAAACAAGGCCAACAGTACCACCGTCCACCGTACACTGTAATGTAGCATCGTATCAGTACCGGTACGAGGCAGCTAGGTAACATAGACTCCTGAACACAAAAAGTATCTCATGCGATACCGGTAATCAATGTGCTTCCGGTATACAACAGTCGGGTAACTTGTGGGGGTTAGGCTATTTAATGTGATATCAAACTCTTAAACCTAAACTCTAAAGCCTGAAAGCTAGTTTGAAAACGTGTTATCGATACCAGAACCTACCAGTTTAAGTGTAGGCAAGAGGACGGTGCAAATCAATACAGAACAACTGGAAAGTTGCCAGACACCCTTCCTAAAACTCAAAGACTAAACCCTAACCCAAAATTCCAACCTTTTATTTTAAACTGCAAAACTGTAACCCACAATCCATAAAATCAAACCCGAACTTTAACTGCAAATTCCAAATATGAAACCTGGAAACTTAAACGTTAATCTTAAAGTTGACCCAGAAACTTGATCCATAACCCCAAACACAATTTTACCGTAACAGATGAGATACAGTATTCCCTAATATAACCCCTCTGATTGTTCTTGCTCTACAGCATCTTGAACTAGGTTGCACTGATTAGAAATGCATTTCACTGAAATTGCAAACTAACACTGATTGCTAGTACACGTACAGCTGTACAGTAGGTGTAGACGACGCGAAATCTCTTCTGTCTGCCGTGTCTGACGCCTCTACACGCGTTAACTTATCTTCTTATATTGTCAACGGTTTCTGTAGAAAGTACGCCAATTAGCAATTTCGGAATCAAAAACGAACGTAAATATTACTGCGTAGCACCAAATAACTCTCACAATTTGAACACATACAGTACGCCAAATATCCAAACAGAAAGTAACAACTACGGTATAATTACGATTTAAGAATCAGACTGAGATTACTGATTAGAATAATTGCAATAAAAAACCAAACTCACCGATGGTTTCGTCTTCAGGCAGACAGTAAGCTTTAAGGGGACAATACTAGTAAAAAAAAATTTTTTTTGAAAAAAAGTTTTTTTCATCCATAAGATAGGAAATTTTCTTAGGATTTCAAAAATGTTTAAGTTTTTACTGAATTCCAACTCCTTCTTAGGTAAACTTTTGTTTTACTGACCATACCTAGACCTAATTGATGAAATGAATGCATCCATTTGTCAAGAAGCACCTTTATCTTGCTATAATTATTGCTCTAAATTGAGTTTGTCTTGTAAGGATCCACTTCTTAATTCCTTTTAAAATATAAAATAAAATATTTGTTAAATGTAGCTGTTATTACAAGAAGTTTATTTAGCTGATTTTAGAGAAACTGTTAGAATCAGTAAGAAATCAATTCAGGTGTTGAGTAGAGAGTAATTCTAAGAGTTGCTGGATGAACAGTAACTGATAATGAATAAACTTATCTCTGTTCTGTGTAAGTTTATTTGATTGACTGTATGATGTGGTAACAGTTTTAGCCAGTTACTTAGCCTAGCAATGACAGATGACATTACAGTAAACTGTTTTTAGGTTAGCCTACTATCATTGCCATATCAATTAAAAATTGGAATAATTCCATTTTATATTGTTGATACTGAATATTCATGAAATTATTTTACTGCTTACTCTTGAATTTAGTTTAGTATTGCCAAATGCCTAAGCCAACTAAAAAGCATAAATTTAGAGGTCTCTCTTTCCTCTAGAAAAAAAAACAACAACTTCAGTTCCCACTGAAGAAGCTGCTGGTACCAGTAGTTCAACTGCTTTTTCTTCTCAAAGTCTAGTTGATGATAAGCTCATGCCAACTATCAGTGAATGCAATATTCAACCTTCCGGCTTTGTGGAAACAGATGATGTGATGTCAGTGAAGACTTTTGCATTATTTTGGAAATGTCACCTCCACCACTAGACAATTGTTGGCATTGCATAGCAATTGCATCTATGATACTGCCATGAAGTTCATGCATGATGAGTTGGTGGAGGCAGAAACCAGACTTCGGAAACAGTCACCAGAACCAGACTTCAGCAACAGTCTGAATAAAACACTAACTGCAGGAAAAGAAGCTGCTGCTAAAAAGTTTTTTGCATTGATTACCAACCTGGACAGTTGTAAAGCTGAATTTGACTACTTAGCTTTGAGTAAAAAATTTGTGAATCAAGCATAAATGAAGTGAATTGGCAAGTAAAACTTTAACAGCGATTTTCTCAAAACATCATTTTTTGGCACAAAATTTGTAACTACTCCTACATTTCTGGTCAAAATTGCATAAAAATTGGAACATTTGATGTCAGTTAGGTGTAGAATAAAATAATGGGAGGTTTTTTTAAAATTCCAAGTGGCTTGGGAATAATTCAACATATTCTCATCAAAATTTCTTGTACAAAAGTAAACATTTTAAAAATTGTATATTTCAATGAGTAGCCATCTGTGGAAAAAATCCTCCCATTATTTTGCAGTCCTAGGATAGTTGTTTATTATTAGTAACTTTGATGTGCATGGGTCTTAATGCTAAAAAGTTTTTAGAATTTTTCTGCGGGTGAATTTTTTTTATTTTTTGTTTTTTTTTGATGTTTGATGCTGCTTTTTTCTTATTTGAGTGAACTTGTAATAAAACTATGAGTATATTTGAATAGCTGATTTCATGCAGATTCTGTAGATATATAGATTGATGGGGTTTTGATTGGAATAGGATGACTTATGCAATAATTTTTAGCACTACTCCGAAAAAACTAAAATGACTAGTATTGTCCCCTTAACTCCAATCGAAGTCTTCAAAGAACGCAGTCTCTGAAGTGGGCCCCCAGGAAACGGTACGGAAACACTTGCTAAGAGAGGACAATAGTCCAGTAAATAATTCTCAAACTTGAGCAACAGCTCTGGGGACAAAAGGTCCAAGTATAAAGAGCAACAGCTCAGGGGACAAAAGTCCAAAATATAAATAAGATGGGACCCACCCAGGACAAGTTTAAGACCTCGAGGAAGGACTGCAATTCTGAAACTCCAAAGCTTGCTAATTTTCTGAAACAATCTAATACTTAATAATTTCAAATTTAAAGATTCTTGGTAATTCTGAGTGTAAAAATTTAACGTCCTTCCTCGACTACAACCAAATTTGACTGACCCAGAACAAAGGAGTTATAGCGCGAAAATTCAAGAAAACAGTTTCAAAAAGTTGCGCAATAGATAATTTGCATACAGTAGAAAAGGCGCGGTAAAACGCTTAATCGGTGACATCACGTGCGTTGTGTAGCATTACATCATTGGAAATCCTTAGCAGCCAAATATACACGAAAAGCTAAATGCAGTAGAGCGAGTGTTCGAAACCAAGTATAAACAAGAAAACATAAGCGACGTTACAGTAGGCCTACTCAGCACTGAATCCCAAACGGTTTCAATCACCAGAAAGCGAAGTTGGAAAACTACCTATCACTGCCTTCACTTTAACCAGCAACCACATGTATAGTCCAGTGAACACAGTGAAGAAAATATCGGTAAAATGTTGTGGTTGATCAGACATGCGATGCGACTGTGCGTCTTGTGTTGCCAGGGTAATACAATTATTTTGAATGGAATTCATAAAAAATCTGTAATTTGCTTCAAAGCATGTAGTACAAAAAGTAACTGTTACTTCACGACTGTAACTGGGAATACGCGCCTCACTCCGCGGTTCGCGCAAGCAGCAGATCCAAGAAAGAAAGTGAACTGATTTTTTATTGAGTTAAAGGCCACTAAATGTCTGCAAACCAATGCACTTAAAATGCAATAAAAAAGTATTACTAATCGAATGCTGAAAACCTGGTTTAGATGCACGTTCTCAGTTTCAAGCTTTCGCGTTTTTAAAAGTGACATGACGTCATTAGACCCAGGAGTTTGGTGCCTTCGACTAATTTATCTTTGCAGAGAATAGGCGATTTTGAAAAGGCATGTGATAACAGCTTGCTATAGTCAAAAAGTGTTCTGCAAAAAAGGCGTAATTAGCTCAAAGTAAAGTCGAAGGCACCTAACTCCTGATTGAGCCGTTCAAAAAAATGATTTTTGGGGGGTCCTTTTGGGGGGTCCCCGAGGGGATGGCATCCCCAAACTATGTCAAAATAATTGTCTGTTAAACATCTGCTGATATCATAAAACACTGGCACACTAAGTTCAGCCGTTCAAAAAATTGATTTTTTTTGGGTCCATTTGCGGGGGTCCCCAGGAGGGTGGCACCCCCAAACTATGTCAAAATATTTGTCTGTTAAATATCTACTGATGGCAAAAACAACTAGCACTCTAGCTTGAGCCGTTCAAAAAATTGATTTTTGGGGGGTTCCCGGTGGAGTTGCCCCAAAAAATTTTGGGAGAAAAAATTGCATTTACAGCTCAACAACTTTACACAAAAATTGGACTTCCATGTTTTGTGGTTAAGAAAAAGAAGAGCGCACAAAAATTAGAAAAAAATAAAAAATAAAAAAAATAGGAAAAAAAAAACCTCATCGTTACCAGAAGTGGGTTGGTTGGAATGAAAGGGTATCGTGAGACATACAACCCTATGAAATATTTTTTGCTGTACTTAAGCCGTTTTTGACTGAGACCGCTTTTTACGCCAAACTTGAGGGGCGGTTTTCGGGTTCTAAAACCGAAGTCACGTAACCTATTGCCTCGAAATTTGGTACGAACATACAACTTATTACTCTCAAACTGCTGTCCAAATTTCATGTTGCTAGACCCAATCGTTCTCGAGTTATAACCAAAAGTCTGAAATTTCGCACTCGTTAGTTGGAAAATGGCCGAGTAAAAACAGAGGAACATGCGACGCAAGCGTCGGTCGTTCCAATTAGTCTTCTTCGGTGACATCCAGTGTAATTCTATTTGAATAAGACAGGGGTATGTTTTCTGCCTGATAGACTTGGCTGTACTGGTGTTAGGCTATCTTTACTGAAACATAATTGATAAGTGGTGACTGGTGAGTGGTGACTAAAGTCGACAAAAAGAAAACTGTATAGAAATGACTGGAAAGAAGAGGTTTCGAAAACCTCCGTCATCGGGTGCTGGTACGTCTAAATCTAGCCCACAAACAATTAGGCCTACTAGTCCTAGCGCTGCTGTTTCGGATGGCTTAGATCGAAATGTTATTGAAAATGTGATTGGATCTGTAATAAAAGACACTGATATTCTCGAAAGGAGCCTAGCTGAAAAAAAGCATAATGATCATTCACCAAGAAGCAAAGTTGCTGCTGATGATGAGGCATTTATGCTATTGCAGCTGGTTAAAGAAGACTCAGAATTCATTGACTTAATTGCAACCAAAATCAGTGAAATAATCATGTCCAATAACATCTTCAAACAAATAATATGTGACGCTGTTTCACTGGATCTTCAAGAAAAGATGGCAAAACTGAAAGATGAAATTTGGCTTCAAAACGAAAAAATCAAAACCTTAGAAGTAGGTTTGGAAAATCAGGCACAATACTCACGTCGAAATTGTTTGCTGATACATGGTGTTGAAAAAAATTGAATGAAGACACTGATGAAACTGCAATTCAAATTTTTAGTGATTATCTTGGAGTCAAAGTGTCCAAATCTTGCATTGATAGGTCACACAGACTAAGATCAGCGAATGAGAAAAGCCCCATAATTGTAAAAATTTTAAGCTACAACCTTAGAAATTTGGTTTTTCTAAACAAGAAGAAGCTAAAAGACTCAGGCATTGTGATCACTGAAGCACTTACTCCTCAAAGAAGAGCATGTGTCAAAAGACTAACAGAGCTACGCAAGAAAGGTCTAATACACTCAAATTGGACTGTAGATGGAAAGATTTTCTATACAAAACCAAATAACCATAGGTGGGCACAAGTCCATTAATCGTTAATCCGTTAATAACGAAGCTAACTTTTTCATTAACTCGTTAATCCGTTAAAAAGTTTTTTCATGTTAACGGACTAAATTAACTTTCGTTAAGTTTTGTTAACGGACTAAAGGCGGGTTCACACAGAAGCCGTCAACGTCAACGTTCCGTCGCAGTTACGTCTAACGTCAAGGTGTTCACACAGAAAATTTTAGCGGTGACGGAAGTGATTTTCTTGATTTCATCCGTCTTACGTTGAGTTAAAATAATTTTAACTTTACGTAAGTAACGTAAGCGATTTCGAGCATGTTATTGGTGGTTGGGGCAAACTTTGAGCCACAAAAACTGAAAATCTTGAAAAAATAATTGGTTTTTGTTGAAAAGTAGCTTTCAGCAGGCAATGTTAAGTGCTTAGAGCTGTATGTAGTAGGCTAGGTCTAGTCATGTACCGCTACTTTGTAGTATAGGTAGTGTACAGTAGCAGTGATACTGGTATCTAGCCTAGCGGTACTTCAGACTGGATTGCTTTTTTTTGTGTACAGTAGCAGTGATACTGGTATCTAGCCTAGCGGTACTTCAGACTGGATTGCTTTTTTTTGTGTACAGTAGCAGTGATACTGGTATCTAGCCTAGCGGTACTTCAGACTGGATTGCTTTTTTTTCTGCTTGGGAGAAGAAGAGAGAATGAGATATTGAAACAACCGGTAATTAGTACTGGGTAGGCATGTTAAATCTGAGTTGGTTGCTAGCAGCCAGTTGAGAAAGCCAATTCAATTTGGCTTTCCTTGCTCTTGTTTTGGTACAATTGGCTAAACTTCAATGTTGAACTTCGATTGACTTGACTCTCGAAAGCTGAAATTATAAACTACTGGAAGCAATCAATTTCTACAGTAGAGACCTTTCTCATGTCTGAAAGTGGCTATTTTGCCTCTAGAGGCAAAATAGTGTTTTTCCTTTGTTTGGGTTAGGGTTTGAGTTAGGGTTTGGGATTAGGGTTAGGATTAGAGTTAGAGTTTGGGTTAGGGTTTGGGTTAGCATGAGGCTTAGGGCTAATTTGGCATTTGCGGCAAAATAGCCGTTAGGACTATTTTGCCTCCAAATTGCAAAATAACATGAGGCTATTTTGCCTCTAGAAGCAAAATTGCCACTGCCTTTAAATAAAGTGGCCACTTTTGACCATTTTGGACACTGTATCATCAATAGGCCTAGTCATGATCATATACCGTAGTGCACCGGTACTTTGTACCAGTACCGATACTGATCTGTGGTCATGATTATTGCCATGATGCATATAAATACTGACCAGTGATTGCTTAGCTACCAATATCATAGACTCTTATCTTTTGTTTACTTTTAGGAACTCATAAGCCTATCTATTTGTTGATTTAATAATAGTCGGGTAGAGGCTACTGGTAGTTGTTGTATCGGTATACTCTGCAGTTTGTTTTGTGTGAACGCTGAACAGTCACTGAAATAAAATTGTATGATGTTAGAATCATCTTGTATTCTTAGCAGTGGATCACTAGATGCCAAAAAATTAGCTGGTTTACTTACACAGTGTTGGTACAATGCACATACAAAGTTGGCTGTGGTTTTGAATTGCATTGAGCATTATTTGTTTTAAGCTTAATGTGGTTTGGGGTTATAGCTACTTTAGAAAATCAACAGACCAGTACCATACAATCAAATTGGAGTGGAGAAAACATACTGTACACTGGTACAGTACTGCACTAATCAAGAGTTGAGTAGTGATAGTTTCCGTACAGTTCAATTGTCGCTGCACTTCACGCCTATGCTAGTTTTGTACCAGTTTGTGATAGCCTACCAGTACAGTAGACCATCACTTCGCAATATAACAGATGCTGAATACACGAGATCGATTTTTGACAGTGCGCATATACCTACGGTACATAGTGGTGCTGAGCCTGGACCACATGGGTTTGGGTTAGGTTTTTGTGCTGCTGCACTTATGATTCTGTATGTTCTAGTACTAGTAGTATGCCATATGACAGATAACAAGTGTTTGATATCGGTTACCGAAACAATTCGCGATACGATAGCATACAAAAAAATAGACTTCTTTATGGGTACACATACTGTAATAGCAATTTTCGATTTGATTGCGCGATAACGATTTCTGATAATGAATGCCGTAATAAACTGCATGTGCTGCATTAGATATCTTTTCCTCACTTTCTGACCTGCTAACTGTTGTTATCGATGTTAGTCAAAAATTGCAATCACATCAGATATTGAGAGTTGAAACATTTCAAAAAACTCAAACACTGATTTACTGCAATTTTGAGAATAAAAATTTCTAGTTCTGCAGGTTTTACAGTACTTTTCAGTTTTTAAAGTAATTTCTGTCAGTACTTTCAGCTTTTTGAAGTCTTCTACTTCTTACATTACTCATTATTGCAGTAAGCCTAGTGATTGCCAACCAAATCTGCCAAATTCAAATTCCACTTCAGTACGGTACCAACCTATATCTTATCTACAGATTATTTCTGAAAAACAAAATCTAGTGATTAGGCTATTTGAATTCATATCATATTGCTTACAGTAAATTTAAATTTAAGTTCTACACCACCTTAAAATTGTTCATGCAAATCTAATTTAAATGATATACAGGGTGGGCCATAAGTAGGTATACAGCCATCGCTCAAAAGTGCTTCAAATTTTTTTTTCCATTACAGTTTTTACTTGATTTTAAGTCATATTACAGTTCCTAGTGCTGAGCAAGTAATGCGAAGTCTTTTGGAATGTGCTGCTTAGGCCTATTAGAAGTGAAAAGAAATTTACAGTGTTTATATTGTGATTGCTGTATACCTACTTTTGGCCTACCCTGTACTCTAAATGCAATTACTTATTAATCACTTTTTTACTTTTGCAAAATAGACTTAAAATCTGTGATCATATCAGTATTTGACTGTTAAAGAAATTTAATTATTTAATAGAAATTCAACAAATATGTAAGCTGTAACTTAACAAAAAATCTCAGCAGTTTTTTAACCCAGCAGCAGCACCATGAAAAAAATTTCTTGAGCAGTACCACTGTACAACTAAGCAAAACTAAAGTTAAAACTCATCACTTGTTTCCACAATTATCACTGATACTTGATAAATGCTTGTAGATGATTTTGGCAAGCACTTCAAAACTAGCAAGTTAACCCCACAGGATAAAGTGCATTAAATAGCCTGCACATATTATCAGTATCTCTCAATTTAAGCATAGTTTGATGGTATAGTGATTACTGATTACAAAACCCAAACTTGATAGGCCTATTGATTTATTGCGGTGACGGATCAGTGTGAACCTCTCACGTTCAGGTTACCGTCACCGCCAAATAACGATATAACGCTGAACGGTGACGGAATGGTGACGTAAACGTTGACGGGTTCTGTGTGAACCCGCCTTAAAGTAACTTCCGTTAAGGTTTTTATCGTCAATATCATGCAGCTTTTTTGTGCATTTGAACTTATTTTTATCTTGAAATTAGATTAGACTGTAAAATGTAACTTTCAAAACACAAAAAGATCACCATAGCAATAAATATTTCCTCACAATCAGCTCAACAGCGTCAATACGTGTTCTAGAAGCAAGTGAATAAAACGAAATGTAAGTTGCACGCAAAATGTTAACGGATTAACGGACTTTATTAACTTCCGTTAATTAAAGCTGAAAATAGCGGATTAATGTTAACGGAGGTGTGAAGTTTGTTAACGGGCTAGTGGTTAACGAAGCTAACGTTTTGCGTTAACTTGCCCACCTATGCAAATAACACCTCTACCAAACTAATGATTGATCCTCCGAATCTTGATAACATTGACGTGAAGTTTGCTAAACAGAACTAGCTTGGCAAGTACGGTAGTAATTTAGTATTAACATGTAATGCTGGTAATGCAAGCCTAAAGAATACAATTTGTTTTCTTTTTCGACAAAATTTACAATTTCGTAAACTGTTGCTTAATTCAAATCATTTCTAAGCAAATTAATCCTAAAAATTTGGAATCCAAACAAGTACTTGGTCATTTCTTGCAGTTTCTTTTTTTTTTTTCAATATGTTGATGTAGTTGCTTAATTTGATACCAGGATTTATATGTATATATGCTGTCATACACCAAGCGTAGTAGCAATTTAGGATTAATGTACACCAAAAGGCATGAAGAAAATCATCACCAGTAAGCTATCCTATGGGAGCTTTTTCTACATGTGGAAATTGAGAAGAGTTGATGTGTAAGCTACTTTGTTGACTAAATTAGTTTTAGCGGTACTCTTTTCTTTTAAGTGATAGCCTACACATTCTTATATAACCAACAAAATGCTAAACATGTCGAGTAAGCAATATCTCTAGCACTTTTGTGCATAAATTAAGATGCATAAAATGCTTGTTATAATTTGAAGCATGCAATACCACGCAAAGTCGTTATTTTATAACCATTTTCAATAAACTACCATCATGTCATCGCTTCAACTAAACTATTTTTTGATTCGATGGCCTAATGTTCGGTTTGCCAATAAGTCTGGAGTAAGTGAGCATAGACTTATTTGTTCTAGTTGTTGTCGTTTTTTGCTTCACTTATTACGGTGAAGGTCAAGTGCAAGATTTTCTTAAGCTTTTGTTGTTTGTTTGTCTGGGAGTTTTTTTTTTGTTTTGGGTTTGATGGATAGAGTTCACCTTGATTTTGATAATGAAAATACTGATTTCGGTGGACAAGTTGAAGACTGTAACTACTTCAGTGTTTCTCAATATTCTAATATTGTTAAAAATCCTAAGTTCTTCAATCAACTAGCTTTTGTGCATTTTAACATGAGATCCTTGCCAAAAAATAAGCACAAAATAGATTCTTTTTTAGAGCAGTTGTCTGATGATTGCCTACCTGCAATAATAACTATTACTGAAACTAAGCTCAATAATGCCAATGCTAAATCAGTTGATATAGAAAACTATCTATTCGAACACGTTGACTCACTGTCCCATGCTGGAGGTGTAGGAATATACATAAGAAAAGATTTACAATACTCTGTCAAATCAGAAACTATCAATTGCCCTAATTGTGAAAGTTTATGCATCGAAATTCTTAACAACCCAAAATTGAATAAAAAAACAGCAACCAAGTCTTTGATTGTTGGTGTTATTTATAGACACCCAAATACCTCCTATGTATCCTTTAAGGAAGAGGTGTGTAAAATTATGCAAAAATTCAGTAAGTCAACCACATAGGTGGGCACGATACTTTGCAAAAGTACCGCGGTACCGGTACTCGGTACTTTGCTAAAATTAGTACCGCGGTACCGGTACTTTCAAATTAAAAGTACCGCGGTACTTTTGCGGTACTTTTTTTTTTTCATTAAACGAAAAAAATTCGACTGATTGACCTCGTTTACGGGATTGTAAATCATCACTTTTAGCAGTTAGGTTCGTTTCCTCGACTAGAGCGCAATGCGTATGACCTACAGTTCGTTTTACAGAAAGTTTGCAGTAGAATAGTAAGCTGTTGGGTCATTCCATGTCAAAACAGCAAATTTTCAGAAAAATTCCCACTTGACCCTCTCAGATTTTGCTGAAACTTCATCAAAATGGGTTTTTTGATGAATAATGAAGATTTGCAAAGTTTTAGCTTCGGGTCATTTTTTGTTCAAAAAATATGCCCCCCCAAATTTTGCCCCCCCCCAGCTGCAAAAAATTTTTTGCATTTTTGCCCAACTTTGAGTCCTCATATCTTTGGATTGAAGTTACTCAGATTGCTCAAAATTGGAGTTTTTACAGACATTTTCCCACTAATTTCAGATATGGTTTTAAATTTTTAATACCGTGTTTAAATTTTGAGTTACAGACCTTCAAAACTGCTCGTTTTTTCAAAAACATACTTTTTTACCCTTTTTTTGAGGGGGTATATCTTACATCGCAAATATTACAGCCTCATCAAACTTGCAATGCTCCTTAAGTATATATATGAGACTGTCATAAAACAATATGAAGGGGGTAGCTGCAACAGATTTTGGGTAATTAGAAATCAAATACGGCCCATTTTCTGAAAAAATCGAAATTGCGCCATCTTGTGAGCTCTCATTGACAATGTGGGCAACATTTTAGAAATCTGAAATTTTGCACAAAGTTTGCTCACAGCCACAACTATATCATACGTGAATTTCAAGAATGTGTCTCAACTGTAAAGTAATACTCTAAGGTGGTAAACATTCACCTATTTCACTAAATTTGCTTGTGCAATTTCCCTAGCAACGGCCATAGCAACCATTTTTTCTGTGCAATAAGACGCTCCAAATTGACAAAAAAGTTATTTTGAATGAAAAATAGCAACTTCTGCAATGAAAACGTACAGTTTTCAATCAATTCTGATATTTAAATCTGTGCTCAATAGCAGAAAAATTCAGTGAATAGAACACCAAGGTAACATATCTTGTTCAAAAATAGCCTTTATCACTGTTTATCCAAGACAACAAGCCAACATTTCAACATTAGTCATGTTTCAGTGAGCGCACAGTACAGAACACATTGTACAGCAAAATATACTTGTATGTAATGTTTCAAAGCCTTGAAAAGCATCAAATTTCATATGATATGTATTTGCAATGAAAAGCTAATACCGCAGCCAACAGATTCGAAGTTCTGCAGCTTTGAAGGCTCATACACTGTACAACAACCAATTCACTAAAATGCATAAAACGATCTTGTCAGTATTATGGTTAGTTAGCATTGCAGTTAATCATCAGTGATCATTGCATGTCAAGACGTGAAGAGTTTGTATCAATTAAATATGGAAGTGAAAAAATTCCAAAACAAAACCATCTTCTGTTAGTTAACTTAAAAGAACTTTACGAACAATTTAGACGGAACAACAGTGGTTCAATTGGGTTTTCAAAGTTTTGTGAACTTCGACCAAATGGTGTGTAACCGTTAACTCTAAGGGTATGCATTCTGTGTGTGTTTGTACGAACAATCAGAATGCAAAGCTTCTTCGCAGTAGTCTTACTGAAAAAGTTTCATTTTGAGACTTTCTAATGGTCATGGTTTGAAGTGTGTAAAATCGAAACAACATGATGCAGCAATGTTTGCAATGGCCTGGAAAAGATGAACTTAAGGATGTATTGAAACAGACCTTTGACCAAAATGATGTCGACCTGGAAGATACTATTATTGTCAATTAGTGGTTTACGCGGATAGGACAAAACTTTTGGATTTGCAGTATACTGTAGCTGAGTTTATTGAAACCACTGGTGAAAATTTTGGTTTGTTGAGACAGCGTCAGTATAATCTCAATCAGCTTTTTTGAAACAATAAAAGAACAAATCAATGGCAATGAAATTATTGTTCTTCTTGATTTTGCTGAAAGTTATAGCTTTCTGGTTCAAGACGCTGTCCAAGGATATCATTGGGAAAACAGCCAAGCTACCCTCCGCCCATTTTCTGTTTGCTTCCAGAATGATGTTGGTGAAGTCATGTGTTTAAGTATCTGCATCATATCTGATAGCATGAAGTATAACAGAACATACATTTATCCATAGTGTGCTCATCCATATACGAGAAAAGCTTCCAACAGTTTCCGAAGTAGAGTAGTATATTTCAGTTATGGCGCTGCAAGCCAATACAATAACTTCAAGAAATTGGTGAATTTGTGCCACCATAGAAGAGATCATGATCTTGATGCTGAGTGGCATTTTTTGTTACTAGCCTTGGAAAATCGTCCAGTAACGAAAACAAGCTAACAAGCAACTGTAACAAGTCAAATTTTAACTTCACAACACATGTTTGCTTTGGCTATTGCTGGCATAAAATATCTGTACATCAATGAAAAGGATATTGCCAAGAATTTTCAAGGTTTTGCACATGAAGAGCGCTATGCCAGGTGTAAAACTATCCCAGGTACTCGATCACATCACAGTTTCATTCCTATTTCTGAAACTGTCCTGGAAATGAAAAGGCTTTCTTCGGATGTTGTTGGCAATCAATTTTCTTTTGGATTTGAAAAACATGCACCTTGCTGTTTCCAGATTGCACCAATTCAAAATGATGCACAATTCCAACTTGGTCACTAGATAGCATGCAATTACGATCAACAGTGGTATGTTTGGATTACCATGGAATGATGCGATTAGCAGAAAGATGTTTACGTTAAATTCATGCATTGCAATCAAAACCGCACTTTATCATGGCAATACGATGCAAGAAACGAGTGCTGGGTTCCATTTCAAGATATCTTGTGTGTTGTAGATGTACCTGTTCTTCAAAATTAGAGTAAATGATGCTATAAACTAAGTTCTTCAGATCTGAATTGCATTATTTCTCTTTTCAATGCCCTGTAATTTTTATCCTTTCTAGAAGTTTCCTCTTTTTAATGGTATTAAGTTTCATGCTTATTGCTCAACAGACTTAGAAACTCTCAGTCCAAAGTTAATTCGTTAGCTGTTCTTCATTCCTGCTTTGAATGAAAAGGATCAGTATCTCTAAAGTGATGGTGTTTGGGATATTACACATTTTTTTCATAAGAACCTGTGAATTTTTAGGTGCGGATGACTGTTCTTAAATGTTTGGAAGTTTTCAGCCTTATTTGTGCTTGACTCAAACTTATTCTCGCTTGGTTAAAAGGGCTCTATCTATAGTTATAGATCATGACTACTGTTTCACAAATCACCAATGGCAAAAAAAGCCGAGGAAAACACTGCTGGTTACACAAATAAGTTGTGCTAGCACTTGTTCTGGATTAATTTTTTGATGCTGAGCCTGGCATTGCTCTTAATTTGTGTTCTTATGAAACTGTTGTTATAAAAAAAGAAGTCTAATACAAGACTATCTAGCAGAGGTGGAGTCGAGGACACAAGGCTCGAGGCCAAGGCCAAGGACACAAAAAAAATCCAAGGCCAAGGACAGCCTTTCCGAGGACAGACACTCTCGAGGCCAAGGACAGGAATGCTCGAGGCCAAGGCCAAGGACCAAGGACACAACCGCAAGTGTTTTCCGAAAAAAAAAAAAAAAAAGGTCTTCAAAAAAGTTTTTCAGGCAATCTCCAATTTAAAGGCGTAGCCAGAATTTTTGATTGGGGAGGCCTAAACCACAAATCACGTGCAATGACGTCATCAAAAATTTGCCTGTTGGCACTTAACCAGAATTTTGCAAAGGGAGAGGGCCTCAACTAATATAGTTGAAAAGTGCAAGTACGTAACTTTGAAGACGTTTTGAGAAAACCAGTGTAACCTAAACGTATCATAGACGGGGGTCTGGGGCACAGCCCCCAGCTGTTGGGCGATTTTTTGTAATTTTTTGGAAAAAAAAAGCTATTTTATTGCCATTGAATCACACTTCGCACATGTTTAGAGTCATTTGAAAGCACTAGATTTTTGACATTTGAAAGCCAATTAAAAAAATTAAATTGTTTAATCCTCCTACTAGTTGCAATTTAAGTTCAAAACACGTTTAACATCTTGTATTTTGGTATTAAAGTTTAATTGTACGTGATTTGGTCCAGGTAGGGGGAAGTAAGGTGCATTGTTTCGTGCAACATTTTAGCAGTAAATGAAAATCCACTGGAAGATTTTCCTTAGAGATTTTTGTTTTGTAATGAAAATAACCAGTTATAGAAGTGCAGGTTAGGCCAGGGGGCCCAGGCCCCCTCCACTGAAGTTCAACGAATTGATCAATCAGCATTTTCCATGGCTAATTTTTTTAAAAAGTATTTTGTGCGTAAAAACTGGCAAGGTGGAGGTAAATTTATGAATTGTTATTGAAAAATAGTACAATAGTTGGTTAGTTTCGCTTACTAACCATGTTCAGGCGTGTAGCCGAAATTCGCAATGGGGGCTGTTTTGGGGGCCTGTGAGCAAAGCTCCCAGCCGCCGGAGGCACGGGGGTCTGGAGGCGGAGCCCCCAGCGCTCAAAAATTTGGCATTTTTTTGCAAATATAACTTAATTTTGGAGCTATTTTAATAAAAAATATTGCTTTTAAAACGTGACATAGAAATTGCCAGCGCAACATGATTCAAGTCAAGTCAAGTTTATTTTACCATACGTTAAAGTACGCAGGCAGGAAGCAGCGAAAGACCATGCGGTCATCTATGTCAACTGCACCAAATAGCAATACTTAAACAGTATCAGACGTAAACTTAAGCTTGGCGAAAAATTAACACAATTCTACAAAGCATAGTAAAAAGCAGCACTGTCATAAAGCAAACAATATTTACAATGTATATCAGTTTTCGCATTAATGGGTACCGTGCATCCATCAAATCAGTCAATTTTTGTTGAGCTATTTTTCATTTACAACAATATGCGATAGGTGGAATTGAATAATTACATTACGTTTTCCTAACAACAATACAGGTCTAATCTAGCAAACACGTTTTCTAGTAAAATACAAGTTTAATTTTAGCTAAAACGTTTCTTTACATCAATGTAAGTCTAAAGATTAACGATCACACTTATTACATATTTTATTCCACTTGAAAAAAAACAAAAACCAAGCAGTTAAGCAAATTATGTATTTAACCATCGTCTTTGGAGTAACGTTCCAAAGTAACTGATTTATAATTATTTTTAAATTTAGCAAAGGAGCAATTTTTTTGAGCAAGAGGAATAGCTTCCCATTCCTTTAAACATGCGTGATGTAATCTTTTCCTCCCAAACTCACTGTCGAATGTATGATGATAATAACCGCCTGTTTTGTCTGGTGTTGTTTTTGTCTGGTGTTGTGTTTGTGTATCTTAGTTAGATCGACAAAGTAATTACTAAATGATAAAGGAAGCATGTTATTTTTAAATTTAAAAATAAATTTTGAAAATTCAAATTTGATCATGTCTTTTAGTTTTAAAGCTTGAAATTTAACATAAAGACAGTCGATAGGAGAATTTCGAGGAAGAAATAAACTGGCTCTGATAAATTTATTCTGCAAAACTTCCAGTTGGTGTAGACACGAATTGGTAGTTCTTCCCCAATTAATTAAAGAGTACGATATGACTGAGTGAAACATAGAGTAATAAATTAGTTTGCGAGTGGCTAAGGGTACATAGTGTCTTATTTTAAAGATTAACCCACATATTTTTGAAAGGCTTTTGTTTAGTTTTTGTACTTGATTTTTCCAGGTTAAGTTTTCATCTAATAACACACCTAGATATTTTACGCAATCACTTCGTTTGATATTCAAGTTATTCATTGTCAAACTAAATTCTGAGATATTAAGGGGCTTGCGGCTTATAATCATATAGCTACACTTCGAGTAGTTTAACGTTAGTTTGTTAGAGTACATCCAGTTTTCAATTTTCTCGATTTCTTCATTAACCATTACTTGCAAAGTGTGTGGATTTTGGTGGGAAATATGCAAGTTAGCATCATCAGCAAACAAAGTAACATTGAATTTTGATGCTTGAGGTAAGTCATTGATAAACAACAGAAAAAGAAGTGGTCCTAAGACAGAGCCTTGAGGAATTCCGTGAGTTACTTTAAAAAAACCCGAAGTGTTTAATTCTACTTTAGTGCAAATTTTTCTGTTTTCCAAATAGGATTTCATCAAATTCCAAATTTTTCCTCGAAAACCATAGTGATCTAGCTTCTTCAGTAGGATTTTGTGGTCAAGGGAATCAAAAGCCTTTTTGATGTCGAGAAATACAGCACAAGTATATTGATTTTTATCAAGATTATCAAGTAATTTGTCATAAATCGTGGTTATTGCTAGTTCAGTGGAGCTGTTTGTCGTAAATCCAAATTGTTCAGGAGCTAGTATATTATATTTGTCAATAAAATCCATAAATTTAGACTTTAACACTTTTTCGAAAACTTTAGAAAAGAGGTTTAAGAGAGTTATAGGTCGAAATTCACCAAGTTCTTTGGGTGCTAATGTTTTCGGAATTGGAATGACTTGACCTACTTTAAAATCATCAGGAAAACATTCCTGTTGCAAACATTTATTGTATAATTTAGTCAAAATAGGAGCTAAGGCAACTTTGGCCATTTTCATAAATTTTGGAGAAATGCCGTCAATTCCAGGAGCCGAATTACTTTTAACATCGCTAATAGCGAGAGACACTTCGCTTTCAGTAAATTCATGCAACATAAAACTTTGCATTATAGACTTGGAAAAAATCTTTAGTTGGGAAATGTCAGATTTATTACTTTTCGATAAGTTTGAGCCAACGTTAGCGAAATATTCACTCATTCGGTTTAAGAATTCATCACTGTCAGTTTCACATGTTATTCCGTTTATTTTTAAGGAAGTGGGTAGTTTATTGCACGAGCTGTTCTTGCCTTCAATAATTTGTCGAAGAATCTCCCAGGTTTTTTTAGGGTTGGATCGGTTTTCTGTTAATAAACTGTTGTAATATTGACTCCTTGCAAGAAATTTTACATGCGTGAGCTTATTGCGGTATTTTTTGTAAAAATCAATTTTGTTGACTTCAGAACACTTATAACAAGATTTGAATAGCTTGTTTTTCGTTTTGATTGATTTCAAAATGCCTTTAGTTATCCAAGGTTTCTCGTTCAGTTTTCTTTCACGTCGAGACATAAACACTAGGGGTGCATGGCTATTTAAGGTTTTCATAAAAATTTCAGTAATTCTGGAGACATCTTCATTGACATCCGTGTCTTGGTTATTTATATTACGACAGCTTTGTAATTGGCAATTTAGATCAATAATAAAGTTTTCTACTTTAAAGGTTTTCATACACCTCTTCATTTTTGACGTGAATTTTTTGTTAGCACTAAAACTGTTTATTATTGCACAAGTCGGCAAGTGGTCAGATATGTGAAATAAGCATGGCTTACCAATAATTTCTTTTTGGGTGATGTTGGAGTAAACATGATCTAACAAAGAAGGCTTGCTATGTCTCGAAAACCGTGTAGGTGCATTAATTAAAAGTTTGCTACCTAACGCATTTAGTGAATTAAAGTAATTGCTGATTTTTTGATTATTACATGCTAAATGATTTATGTTTATATCCCCACTGACTACATACTTCAGTTTTTGGTTTTCCAATTCGGTTAAGGTGTTACACAAGGCATTTTCAAAAACTAGGAAGTTAGTACATGGATGTCGGTAAATTACAGCAAAAATTATACTGCCTTGGTTGGTTGAAACTTCTGCCCATATATCTTCGCAATTTGGTACATTGAGTGATAAATCATGTCTTAGTTTATATTTCAAACTTTGTTTTACATATATTCCAACTCCTCCTGCGTTCGTGGGAGAGTCATTATGAAAAAAATCGAAATTTGGAATGTTTAAATTGAGACACGTGTTAGAATTGATTTTAGTTTCTGATATGCCAATTATCTCTGGAGAATATTTGATTTCGGTTAAGAATTCTTCAATTAAATTTTTGTTTTTTGCTAAACTTCTTGTATTAAAGTGAATTATTAAGGATGAATTATTTCGCTTACTCATGAGATTCCGAAGTTGTTTGGGAGAAAAATATTCATCGTCTCTTACACTGGTTTCAGCATTGTTATTACATTGGGTTGAATTGTGATCACTGATACCGGTATTCAAAATTTTATATTCTAAGTCGCTAATTGAAAAAAAGGGAAGTAAGGCATTGCAACTCTTGTTGCATATGGTGGTACAATTGAGCATGCTACAATTCTTACATAAAGTCTTTTTGTTGCACAAGGTCATTTTGCTGTATAATAAAAATTAATGTAGTATGATAGCCTACTGGTAAAAAGCAATAATAGGCACACTTAACACTTCGTCCCAGTTTTTCCAGCAACAGGGCCGGAATACCCAAGCTTGTTCAAGTCAGATAGTGAGGACACAGTAATGATTTTGCTATCTGGTTTCTGTCTAAGGCGAATTTGGCCTTGAGAAGTCCAAAGGAATTTATAATGGAGATCTTGGTTGGCCAATTTAGCGGTATCAAATAGAGTTTTTTTATACCTGGTCAGATTTTCTGTTATTTTCAAGTTGGCATTGCCAAACGTTGATTTTATGTATTGATTGGCTTGAAGATTTTTTCGTTTTCTGAATATTTCGTTGCGTTTGTCTCTATTCGAAAAACGCACAATAATCGGCGGGTACTGACGGGTTTCTTTTGGGTTTTGAGGTTTCGATAGTCGGTGAGAAGTTGAAATGTGCCTCTCGTCCAATTGCACATTCAGAGCTTTTGCCACGGTTTTAACGATTTGATTCGTATTTTCGTTCCTCATTGTCGGTACACCGTGGATTTCGACATTTTCTCGTCTGCCATATTGCTCTAGTTTGTCTAGATGCATTGCAGTTGATTTTTGTTGCATTTTGAAGTCGTCAATTTCACTTCTTTTAACAGTTTATCAGAGGTTTCCTTGGCTAGTTTAGAAGGCAATGGAAAATTTAGCAGTGTCAAGGTCATATTGGTCCGCGATGAAGGCCACACTTCCAGAAAGCATGTCCGTTCTTGTCGTTAGTTGATCAACTTCTTGCCTTAGCTTCACTTTCTCCTGTTTGGTTGAAGATCTTTCTTCATCTATTAATGATTTCACTTGATCTCGAACTTTACTTTCGTCCACCTTTTGATTAGATTCTCTCAGCTTATTGTTTTCAGCTTTTAGAGCATTTATTTGGATTCGCATATCCTTTGGATCTTTTTTCATTTCAGCTAGTTCGTCTTTTAGTTCCAGCATCTTCTGAGAATGTTTAGCGAGTGATTTGGTAACAGCTTTATTAATTAAATTCTGAATGTTGTCTAAGTCAGTACCAGTAATCTTAGCATCCGTAGATTTTCGTTTGGACATGATAACGTGACTATGATGTAACTATGCTGGTCAAAGAAAAAATGGCGACGCAGTTTTGGCTAAGCTGAGAAGCTGAATAGGCTGTTTGTTTTACAAGATTTTCTAGGTTTGCTTCTAGCTTTCGCATTGATCGCTCATCTATTAATGTTCACGGCGCTTTTTTGCTTCTGTTCATGTTAAATTTGAGCTGAAACTTTCTCTAGATTCATAGTAAGTTGCTTGAAAATGCGGAGCTCTAGAAACACGTCCGCCCTCGAAAATGGTCGTAAACATGTCAACTGGTTGCATTATCAGGCTACGTGGGAAGTGGCTAATGATAACATTGCAGTTCTCTTGTTTACATGCTGGTAAATAATAAAATCCTATTATTCAATAAAACTCACACGGAATAATCTATTTCGTCTGCATTTTATAAAAAAAAAATAATCGGGGAGGGGGGGCTAATGGAAAAATATTTGAGAGAAGCGATTGGTAATTAACTAACACTGAATAGCCCCCCTCCCCTTATCCCTGAGTTTATAATATATTTGTTGACAAAACCTATGTTTGGTGTTTTTACACTAGTGATCAATTTTGATTGCTTATTTTTGGGCATTTTAAAAGTTTTTATTGATTGGTGACTTCAATTTTAGACGAATTAGCCCCCCCCACCCTCTGAATATATGTTCCAAAAAATGCTTTATATTACTTTTTAGTCAATTCAAGCGCAAAAGACAGTCTCAGAAGAGCTAAAAACGTGATGTTTTTCTTATTCTGCATTTTGGTTGGCAGGCCAATGGGGAGGAGTTATAGCCCCCCCCCCCCTGGCTACGCCACTGACCATGTTATTGCCGGACCGGATTTCCATCGCGCTGGGCCCCTAGCACTTTGGAGATTTTCGCAACATCTTTCTGCCAAATGTAGGTGAAGACCATAAAAAGTCTTAAGATTTGAGCGCAGGGCCCTTAGCTGGTACTGCGCCATATTGTGGTAAATCTGGCCTTGGTTAATGCATTACGTTCATAAAAAAACTAGATGTGATCCTGAGATAGCAACTTTTAGGACAAAAACTATCCATTTCTTCTAGGTGACGTTTAAATTGGCTGGCAAAAATTGATTTTAGGGGTTCCGGGGCCCCTGGTCTTCAATATTGTTGTTCGTGTAAGCGAAAAACGCTAAAAAGAAACTGAAACTGAAGAAACAATAGGCTGTTTTGTCACATTTTTGTCATTGGTAAAATTTCATTTGGAGTGGGAGGCCCGGTTGGCTAAGCCTATGCTGCAATTGCGCAAAATAAAAAAGGTATTTACAAATTTTCCGCGAGGTTTCTGGCGTTTTCCGACAAAATTTCAGCGGTTCAAAAATAGTGCTGTCCTCGAGCCGAGGACAGGACAATTTTCGAGGACCTAAGGCTTCGAGGCCAAGGCCAAGGACTTGAGGCTTCGAGGCCAAGGACTTCAAAATGTGTCCTCGAGGACGTCCTCGAGGCCAAGGACGTCCTCGAGGACTCCACCTCTGCTATCTAGATACCGGTATGCACAGTATTTTTGAACTTTTTTAGCTGAAATGAAAAGTGCTGCAACGTCTTGACATGCAATGATCACTGATGATTAACTGCAATGCTAACTAACCATAATACTGACAAGATCGTTTTATGCATTTTAGTGAATTGGTTGTTGTACAGTGTATGAGCCTTCAAAGCTGCAGAACTTCGAATCTGTTGGCTGCGGTATTAGCTTTTCATTGCAAATACATATCGTATGAAATTTGATGCTTTTCAAGGCTTTGAAACATTGCATACAAGTATATTTTGCTGTACAATGTGTTCTGTACTGTGCGCTCACTGAAACATGACTAATGTTGAAATGTTGGCTTGTTGTCTTGGATAAACAGTGATAAAGGCTATTTTTGAACAAGATATGTTACCTTGGTGTTCTATTCACTGAATTTTTCTGCTATTGAGCACAGATTTAAATATCAGAATTGATTGAAAACTGTACGTTTTCATTGCAGAAGTTGCTATTTTTCATTCAAAATAACTTTTTTGTCAATTTGGAGCGTCTTAATGCACAGAAAAATGGTTGCTATGGCCGTTGCTAGGGAAATTGCACAAGCAAATTTAGTGAAATAGGTGAATGTTTACCACCTTAGAGTATTACTTTACAGTTGAGACACATTCTTGAAATTCACGTATGATATAGTTGTGGCTGTGAGCAAACTTTGTGCAAAATTTCAGATTTCTAAAATGTTGCCCACATTGTCAATGAGAGCTCACAAGATGGCGCAATTTCGATTTTTTCAGAAAATGGGCCGTATTTGATTTCTAATTACCCAAAATCTGTTGCAGCTACCCCCTTCATATTGTTTTATGACAGTCTCATATATATACTTAAGGAGCATTGCAAGTTTGATGAGGCTGTAATATTTGCGATGTAAGATATACCCCCTCAAAAAAAGGGTAAAAAAGTATGTTTTTGAAAAAACGAGCAGTTTTGAAGGTCTGTAACTCAAAATTTAAACACGGTATTAAAAATTTAAAACCATATCTGAAATTAGTGGGAAAATGTCTGTAAAAACTCCAATTTTGAGCAATCTGAGTAACTTCAATCCAAAGATATGAGGACTCAAAGTTGGGCAAAAATGCAAAAAATTTTTTGCAGCTGGGGGGGGGCAAAATTTGGGGGGGCATATTTTTTGAACAAAAAATGACCCGAAGCTAAAACTTTGCAAATCTTCATTATTCATCAAAAAACCCATTTTGATGAAGTTTCAGCAAAATCTGAGAGGGTCGAGTGGGAGCCATTTGCTGTTTTGACATGGAATGATCCAGTTGCAGTTTTAGTATTACCACTATAGTGAGTACAAAGTACTAACTAGCGATGGAGTTGACTCGATAAAGTATCTAACTTATCCGGAATACGGTTATCGGGCTTAGTACTCTACAACAGTATCTTGCAGAGGTGGAGTCCTCGAGGACGTCCTTGGCCTCGAGGACATATTTTGAAGTCCTTGGCCTTGGCCTCGAAGGTCAATTCCTTGGTCTCGAAGCCTCAAGTCCTCGAAAATTGCCCTGTCCTCGGCTCTGAGGGCAGCACTATTTTTTGAACAGTTGAAATTTTGTTGGAAAACTCGAGAAACCTCGCGGAAAATTTGCAAACACCTTTTTTGTTTTCCTCAGTGGGAGCATAGGCGTAGCCAAGGGGGGAGGGGGGGGCAAGGGGCCCGTGTCTCTCTCAATTGAAATTTCACCAATGACAAAAATGTGACAAAAAAGCCTATTGTTTCTTCAGTTTCTTTTTAGCATTTTTCGCTTACAACAGTAACTAACAACAATATGGAAGACCAGGGGCCCCGGGCTCCCCGCAATTCAATTTTTGCCAGCCAATTTAAACGTACAACCCGGAAGAAATGGAGAGTTTTTGTCGAAAAAGTTGCAATCTCAGGTCCACATCTAGCCTTTTTATGAACGTAATGCACAGTGGTGGTCTTAGGAATGTGCAAATGCAGAGGGGCCCCCCCACTTCTAGGGGGCCCCCCCATTTGACCTATCGCGCGCAGAAAAATTTGATTATAAAAAACTATAGCAAATTATGATAAAAAGTTTATGCATTTGTTTTAAGTGTCATTACATATGTACCCCCCAGAGGTGGGCAGTACTGCGGTACTTTTTTAGTACCGTTATCGGTACCGTCGTTACTTTTTAAAAATTGTACCGTTTTCGGTACCGTCGATACTTTTTTCGCACTTTTATCGTCGCTACTCGGTACAATTTGTGGAATGGTGTTTATATACAAACTCCGTCAAAATAGATGCATAAATTTTACCGCGTTTTTACAATGCATGAAAGGAACAATGCTGATAAGAAAAAACGTTGTTTGTGTGGATAGATAGGCCTAGTAAGTTGGGGTGATTGTAAAGAATTATTTTTGGTTGGAAATTCTGAATGGAATAGACTGAAGAGCAAATTGAAAGATAAAGCCAAGGCCCAAAAGTACAGTATACCAACGCGAGTGTTTAAAAAACAGTTTTCAAACACCCACAGGACAATACCATCACTGCTGCCGTCATAAGTAAACATTACAACCCAAATTTTCTTGCGCTTTCAGTTGGTGCTTTTTAACGACGGTCTAAACATACATCGCCCCCCGTTGGTGTTTTTTAATTTTCCTGCATTGTAGAAAGACATGGACTTTTATGGACAAACATTATCACGTCTTTCTTTACAGTTTTGATAGTTACAGCTTTGATAGATTCGATTAAAAAACGATTTCATGAAGTTCTGCACTGCACAGAATATGAACTTGCAGCAGCTATTGACCCTTACTTTCGCCTATCTTGACTTAGTTGGCTGTACAATAATGATGAGGTTGCTGTTGCAGAGAAGGAAAGCCAACTCGAAATGAGACTTATTAATGTTGTTGAAAGACAATCAGGAGCCATGAGAGCAGCGGCGAAGAGGTGTTGGTGGAAGACCCGAATGATGATTTTTTTGGCTCTCTTTTTGAGAGCCAAAAACACCGAAAGACCAGTATTGCGAAGATGGTGGAGTCATATTTGAGAGATCCTCCAAACAAAGACATTTTAGCTGCCCTTTCTGTTTGCAAGAACTTGAAAAACGTGTTCATAAAGTTGAACACTCCTCTGCCGTCGAGTGCGGCGGTAGAACGCCTTTTTGTCGTTGGGAAAGGATGTTCTTAGGCCCAAAAGAGCTAGTCTTAGCGACGAGCATTTCGAGATGATGGTGTTTTTGAAAGGAAATTTAAATAAATAAATAAATGCAAAACTCTTGGGGTTGCGACTTAATTTTTTCACAGCCTCTTGTACATAACAAGTGTTGCGTTGATAATTATGTCTTTTTCATTTTTTGCTGTTAACTGAAACTGAAGCAGTAAGCAACAGTGTTGTATTACTTTAAGTCAGTCTGGCTCGGTAAATTTAGACTACTGGTAATGCTTTTTTCCTAACCCAATGTAACATGGGCGATTACAGTTTACTGTTGAATAAAGTTGGCTTCTTTGTATCGAAAAACTTCGCTGATTAACTCAGTAACAGCAAGCAAGTTCGTTTTACTACGTCACCCTTTCCCTGCAGGCAGGGCATAGCCATTCCGGCTCAGTGAGGTTCCTACCACTATATTTATTTTATTTAATTGCAGTTTTATCCTTGCATTGTGAGAAAGCAACGGAGTCGATAGGCTATACGAGCTCACTTATGAGTTGCCGGCCATCTCTCTTACTGTCTACCACATGAAGAGGGGGAGTCCCGCTAAGTGCCTTTCCCAACGGCACAAGTGAATTGCAGTTGCCAGCTTGTTCTTCACACTATCCCTTTAATGCTGAACGTCAAGCAGGAAAGCTGTGAATACCTATTTTTAAGTCTTTGGTTTGACCCGACTCGAAATCGAACCCCTGCCAGTGGCAGTTCTCTTAAGATATGCAGAGAATTAAGAGGCTGTGCCGTTGCAGCAAAGGCAAGATAGGGTGGAGCTTAACTTTCTAGACAGAGTAAGCAAAATAGCGAAATTATATAAAAAATGGGCTAAATCTATCATTCGAAAAGTACCGAATGGCGGTACCGAGTACCGTTATCGTCGGTACTTTTTTTAAAAAGTACCTAATATCGTACCGTCGGTACTTTTTCGGAAAAGTATTTGTACCGTTATCGTCGGTACTTCAAAAGTACCGAGTGCCCACCTCTGGTACCCCCTCCCTCAAGATGCACTTGTTCCAAGTGTTATTACGCATATCCCCCTTTCCAAGACAATATTACTTTTAAGTCAGATGTAGTAAACAGATAATAAAAATTTACCGGTAAAGTCAACTTACTACTCTTTTTTTGCTTGCTACTGTTAGGCTACTGAGGTCATATGCGTAACCAGGGGGGGCCCAGGGGCCCCCCCAATTGAAATGCTACCCATGATAAAAATGTCACAAAAAAGACTGTTGTTTCTTCAGCTTCAGTTTCTTTTAGCATCTTTGCATACAACAGTACACCCGTACAGCAGTAATTAACAATTGTATTGAGCCAGGGGGCCCTGGCCCTCTCAATTTAATTTTTACCAACCAATTTAAATGGGCCCCCTACAATAATAATTAAAAGCAGGGATATGGAAGCGGAAGCTGGAAGCGGTAAATGGGTACCGCTTCCGCTTACGTTGTTCGACAATACTCGCACTAAATGTTTTTTTAACACAAAACCTGCTTTTTTTATTCTTGTGCTTTTTTATTGCACTCACTGTTTTAAATTACTTGTTTCAATATTACTTTTTTTTATTGCACGGAGTATTGTTTTTCTTCATGTTTACTTTTTCTGTGTGTTAGTAATGAAATAAATCGTTTTCACTTTTCATTTACATACCAGTAACACGTTAATGCATTTTATTCATATTATTAGCTAAAAATATTATGACAAATTTTGGTGAAAGTGGCGGAAGCGGAAGCGATGGAGGTGGAAGCGGAAGCGGTTGGAAAATAGGCGCTTCCACATCCCTGATTAAAAGGGCCCCCAACAACAATATCCAGGGGCCAGGGCCCCTTAATTTAATTTTTGCCAACCAATTTTAAGGGGCCCCCTACAAGAATATTTATATGGCCCTCTAATTTATATGGGCCCCCAACAATAATACTGTTTCAGGGGGCCATGGCTCCTTCCATTTAATGTTGCCAACCAGTTTAAACGTATAACCCGAGTGAAATTAAGCGTTTCTATCCCAAAAGTTGCTAACTGAGGTTCTCATCTAACCTTTTTATGAATGTAATGCAATAACCAGGGACAGATTTAATTCATGGCACAGTGCCAGGAGCCCCGCACTCAGATAAGACTTTTTTGGTCTTCACCTGTATTTGGCGCGAAAATATTGCAAAAATCTCAAAGTGCCAGGGGCTCAACTCAATGTAAATCCGACTCGGGCAATAACATGGTTTGTAAGCATAACTATCTATTGTACATTTTTCGATTACAATTCACCTCCACCTCGCCAGTTTTTATGCAACAAAATACTTTTGAAAAAAATTAGCTTTAGTAAGGGGAATGCTCATTGAACAAATTTTTGAATTGAGAGAGCCTGGGCCCCTGGCCGTATGTGTACTCCTATAACTGGTTGTTTTCTAGACAAAACAATAATTTATAAAAAAATAATCGACTGAATTGTTATTTACTGCTAAAATATTGCTGGGGGGAATGTACTTTACTTCTCCCTACCTGGGCGAAATCACTAATAAAATTTAACCAAAAAATGCAAGATTTTAAACGTGTTTTGGACTTAAAGTGCAAGCAAAAGGAGGACTAAACAACTTAAGTTTTTCAATTGGCTTTCAAATGTTAAAAATCTAGTACTTTCAAATGGCTCTGAAAATGTGCAAAATGTGATCCAATGGTATTAAAACTACTTTTTTTCCGAAAAATCGTCCAGCGGCTGGGGGCTTCGCCCCCAGGCCCCCATAACCTCGGGCGGCTGGAGCCTCCGCCCCTAGACCCCCGTCTGCGATACATTTGAATTACAGTACACTTCTTTACTTAAGCACGTCTCCCAATTTACATATTTTCGCATTTTAACTAGGCTATTGGTTTAAGCTCTCTCCTTGAACGAGTTCCTAGTTACATGCCTACACAAGGCCACGACTTCTGATCTTCCATTCTACGATATCTTTGCCCCACCAAAAAATTTCTCTTTCGAAGTTTCTGATGACGTTATTGCATGTGATTTGTGGCTTTGGCCCCCCCCAATCAAAAATCCTGGCTACGCCTATGACTCAGGTAGTCGTTTTTCCACTTGTTTTTTTTTCAACTGCTTTCAGCAACTGGCAGTAATAGGTTTTTGACTAACGTATACAGTATATCATATGCTAAGCAGTATAAAGCATTCAAACATTATTGCTAAGTACTCAAACATATTCTGTAATAACACAAGCATACTGAAAGCAATTGCTGAAAGTTTACGTTAATTTACTGCAATTAATTGAGTTGATAATCTAGATGAGAGGAACTTATGAACAAACATTTGATTTAATTAGGGCTGCAATTGCATTGGTCTTCTGGTCTTGTTATTTATGAAATGCATTGTTGCGCTTAATTGCAAGTGCAGATAAAACATGTTAAAGTAGTGTGTAAAAAAAAGGGCCCCCCCATTTAATTTGCACAGGGGCCCCCCCTTTCCTAAGGCCACCACTGGTAATGCTTTAATCAGGGCTTGATCTACCATAATATGGCGCAGTACCAGGTAGGGGCCTCACGCTGAAATCGCAAGACTTTTTTTGGTCTTCACCTATACTTGGCAGAAAGATGTTGCGAAAATCTCCACAGTGCAAGGGGCCCAGCGCGATGTAAATCCGGCCCGGCAATAACACGGTTAGTAGGCGTACCATCTATTGTACCATTTTTCAATAACAGTTCACTATTTCACCTCCAACCTCGCCGGTTTTTACGCACAAAATACTTTTAAAAAAGTTAACCATGGAAAATGCTGATTGAAGAAATCATTGAACTTCAATTGAGGGGACCTGGGCCCCCTGACCAAACATTTACTTCTACTATAACTGGTTATTTTCATGACAAAACAAAAACCTCTAAGGAAAATCTTCGAGTGGATTATTATTTACTGCTAAAATGTAGCACGAGACAATGCGCCTTACTTCCCCCTGCCTGGACCAAATCACTTACAACTAAAATCTAACTCCAAGATGCCAGATGTTAAACGTATTTTGGACTTAAGTAGCTAGTAAAAGAGGGATTAAACAATCTAATTTTTTCAATTGGATTTCAAATGTCAAAAATCTAGTGCTTTCAAATGGCTCTGAACACCTGCAAAATGTGATTCAATGGCATTAAAACAGCTTTTTTTTTCCAAAAAATTACAAAAAATCGCCCAACAGCTGGGGGCTTCGTCCCCACAAAGCCTTAGGCGGCTGGGGGCCCCGCCCCCAGACCCCCGTCTTCGATACCTTTGAGTTACACTAGCTTTCTCAATACGTTTCCAATGTTAGATATTTGCGCTTTTCAAGTATTAGTTTAATCCCTCTCTCTTTGCAAAATCCTGGTTACTTGCCTACAGGCAACGATTTCAGATCTTTCTCCCTTTGATATCTTTGTCCCACAAAAACTTCCTGTTAGGAAAATTTTTGATCACGTCATTGCATGTGAGTTGTGATTCAGGTCTCCCCCAAACTGATACCAGCGGTCTTGCGACACTCCAATCAGTCTCAGATAGTTAACCAAATTGAAGCAACTTTAATCCATTATTTCCGTAACATGAAAACCAGCAGAACATGCAATAACACCAATTCTCAAACAAAGTTAAACAGATAAATGGTTATGATAAAATAGGATTGGTGGAAACTCGATGGATGAGAGCTTGAAACACAATTTAGAAGAAATATGTTTTTTCTCATCCCTCAAAGGCAGCGGGCACTCCATCACCACACATACAACATTCTTTGATGGATAACTTCTCTTGCCTCATACACATACAGTTTTCTGACCCGGCGAAGGTCGCTAACATCGATCTAGTAATCGTAAAAAAAAATTGGAGAAAAAGTTAAATCTGCTTTTATATCTTTGTTGCGTGGTCCCACTAGTGATTCTTTGCTAGCAACAATGTACGATTTTTCGTCGTACACTGTTGCGCATAGTCCAAACATGATCGTATGTTTTTGTGACCTTGAACCGCGTTTTTGCCATAAAGAAGGCCACAAATAACGCATAATATTTGGGGTAAGAAGGCTAAAATCCAGCCTAAAAATTATTATAATTTTTTTAACAGTAAAGGTTATCAAAATACAAAACCAAGATAATTAAAACCGACATTTGTATTTTTGTTAACTTGAAAATCTATACCCCATTTAACGATTGTGAATTAATATCTGTTCCGAACATTGCTAACACCTACCAGAAAGCCAGACAATTAATTGAAAAATGCCACCTGAGCGAAAAAACTACGTATATGTATAAACCAAAACTTTTTTTCTTTTTCTTGACTGCAAGTTTGCTATCAAACTTGCACAAAGGAGCGTAAATTCCAAATCATATTTCAAGGGAAAAGCAATCTATGACTCTGTCTGCGCCTAGGTACGATTTTATTTTTGAGATCATAGACTCTTAATTAGTAGACTAAAAACTCGCCCTGTTTCGCCGATTTTGTCTTTTTCGTTCACGGTTTAGTGGTTCGATATCGCTATCACAGTTGAAACCGAAAAAACCGTTGAGTCTATTTCTGACCCAAACTGGAACCTGGTTGATTAAAAAACCGATTACAACCGATCTGATTAGAAATCTGGAGACAACACAAACGCTCCAGGCTGAATCATGTAAACGGTTCGTTTTCATTTGGTCCCGGCTGTCTTTGGTAGACGTTTTGCCAAACACCCAACGGTTGGTGCTGGGGATGCGGCTGTTGATGATACCATTGCTGCTGCTGAGGTGGTGGTTGTTGCAAAAAATCTGGACACTGAAATGCACCGAAATCAACATCAATTAACTCCGGAATGTACCGAAAATAAGTCCGGTGATAGTAGGAAGCTACTCAAAATACTACGCTTTTCTTATAGGAACAACTTTAACAATTACAATACACAAACGATTGAAAACCCTTACACAGGGGTAATCCATAGCCAAAGCAATAAATTACTACCCTAAACTTCAACTATAGTTCGCAGTAACTTAGCAAACCATCCGGCAGCCAACCTACGCAACAACCAAACAGTGCTGGCCTGTCTGGCTTAACTAACTCGCTGAGCAGGCTTATCATTCAGAACTGTTGGAATAAAAGCCGGAAGGTGGGCAAAGTAACAGCAACATGGGTAACGAAAAAGGTTTAAGAATTATCAAATACAGTAAAGTAGAAAGTTTCTTTTAAACGAATTCCTGAATCAAAGCAGACACAGTAAATTAATGGTAGAAAAAGCTACTGTGATGTCCATAAAGTTTATGCAAAAAATATTAAAAATAATCTAAATCTTTTATATTATGTTTTCGTGCCTAATTGAACACTCTTTTGCTTTCATTTTGTGCGCATATAAATTAAATACGCAATGAGTGCATAAACATCAGTATGGAAAATATCAGTCAAACTGTAGTTTTTTCATCACAAATTTAGTATTGCAATGCACATTGCTGAAACATTCGAATTTATTTTTTAAACCCATCAAAGGTCGGGCGTCGGGCCTGCAACCGTCGTTAACGCCTACAATCTAGAATCTTGATCTGACTCTCCCAAGGTCAGCTCTGAGAGATTGCAGCATATTACATGTCACAACATCAAGAAAAATAGACCCACAGGCAAAACAAAACATATGAAGGATTCACAACACACTACATGGTATATGAATACTGTTCTACACTGCATAAAAATAACATTATACATTTTACGGTACTCCCGAGGTTAAAAGACATTAAAGTCAAGATTTTCACTGTAGACCAAAATGTTGGAAAAGCATGTTATAAGACTTTTTTTTCACAGGAAAAATGAGTTGTTTCTGACATTCCGCATGTATGCGTAAAAACAATGACTGTATGCAATACGGAACGGTCGCAAAAAATATCTTCATTGCAGGCAATTTTTACAAAATCTGAAAAAATGTTTTTGGCACACACACTTGCCACATCTTTGACATTGGCTGAGGATTTTTGCTAAACAGTCTCTTTTTCTTTTGAAACCTCGGCCAGCAATAAAGCTAAGGCAAACCCAACAACGGCGCCTTTTTTCAGACTGAAGTGGATAGGCGCTCAGCAAAGACGAATTGTAATCGTTTTCCTTTGATTCACCAAGAGAAAACTTGACTTTTTCTTCAACAGGTCGAGCCAACTGTAAAACCAAAGTCATTCCGAAGTCAAAAGATTCAAAACTACGGGAATTTTTTGATCAAGTTTTGGGTAAGACTTTCTGAAGATTGACTCTGCATTGCAAGTTCTTGCTGAGAATAAAAGAGAAGCCAGCGATC
>CAWYPQ010000464.1:0-25909 GCA_963965965.1 Trididemnum nubilum
GTTGCGGGGCTGCATTGCCGATCGAGTTGCAAAAAAAGCTAAGCGACCAGATTTTGCTTGGAATGGTTAGAATCGTTCTTGAGTATGATTAATTAGAATCACTACACATTCTGAGTCTGCCTAACAACATGAAAGAACAGCATCCTTTTTTGGATTCGGTTTGAAGGTCTTTCGTCAGACTTGGCACCATAACGCTAGGCCCAAGTGGAACATAAACATAACATATCTTTCCCAAAAACACAACGCTGCATTGCCAGTTTGTAGCAATGTACAGTAGTTGCAGTATGCTGCACTAGGTAGGCTGGGCATTTCAACGAGAAAAATTATACTGCCTACGAAATAGCTTTTCAGAAAGGGTCAAACAAAAACTTGGCGTTTGATACAAACACTAAACAAAAACAATTGTTTTAATGAAGATTTTGAAAGACAATCAAGTCAAGTTTTTCATTGTTGACTAAAATGTTATGAAAAATTTGAAATACATCCTCACCAAATATGAACTTTCTATGCCCAGCCGTTTTCAAATTTTTCAGTTTCAAGCAAACCATTAACATGCTATTTTTATAGTTTTATTCTGGTCAGAAACGCATTGATTACCTCAGTTTTGGTATTGTCAAATCAAATCTTTCATTATACTCCCGTAATACGCCGAAGCGTGTACCGAGTTTGCGGGACCCATTTCCGTGTCATTGCGCCTGGGCAACACAGCTTCTTTTGAAGAAATGTCGCAGCGGTGGAGATCCGTTGGCAACACTGTGTTCAATTTGACTGGCCCAAAATTTGAAACTCAGACCTCCCGCACCAGTGACGAACGCCTTACCGCTCAACCAACTGGCGGGTTTTTGGTATTGTATTGTTATTAATTATTATTAGTTTATTTTCAATTATTTATTATTTTGTGCTATCTGCTTCAATTAATTCCAAATATTGCTGGCGTTATGCCCTCAACATTGCCACGTCTATGATCAGTTGATCACTACTAGCACTAAACCATGGAGTCTAAAACCCAGAACGTCTCCACGCAACCATCTCGAGAAACCTGCTTTCCAAGTTTACAACCAACTTTCCGGACCTGCCCGAAGTTAAAATAACCGCATGGGATTGAGGCAGAATAGTTTATTTAACAAGCACCGACAGGTCAATTGATGCCCGGACATTTAAAGCGGCAACTCGAGCAAAGAAGAATTAGTTTTCCAGTATATCAGGGTTGCCATTTTCTCTGTGTCATGAGAACATAAAGTTAAAAAAGATGTAATAGATTTTATCATAAAAGTTGTGAATTTTTATTTGTGGCACTTTATCATCTCAACAATAACGCTGTAACAAAACACTCATTGCGAGTTAGGAACATGCTGTAACTTTTAGAAATTTAGTTTTTCATTGATAACATTAGCAATATTTTCACGGAAATCTTTTAGACGATTGTAGAAAGTACAAATTTGCAGAAGAAAGTCTCATTGTCTTTTTTAACTTTTTGAGAGATAATAAAGCCGAAAAACTCTAACTTCAATGCTTCTTTATAAAAGTTCATTCGAGACAGAGTTCTTGATGCTTTAAGCTTCGGTAACTTTTAGGAAAGCATTCAAACGATTACAACACAAAAAATGTTTTTTTCTGCAAGTAAGACCTCCAAAATATTGTAATTTGTCTTTTGGTGTATGATTTTACCTAAATACTATACTGTCATTCATCGTTCTTTGAAGCTCGCCAAACCCACGCTCCAAATTTGAATTATTGGCGTATCGGAGGATAGGCTGAAACAGCAAAGGAACCTCATGCTGGCAGTTATCAGGGCAGGAGATAGCAGCTAAATGGGGAGGCATCGCTGCTGGTCCAGTAGTAGGGTCTTCAACAATGATCATTCCCGCTAGACCTCCTTGCACCTAAAAGTACGATTGAAACTATTCTATAGATGATGATCTATTGTAGACGAGATGATCTTTTGTAGATGCAGTACAAAACCTAGTAATATTTGGTACTGATTGCACGGCAGTTTTGTTTAAATTGATTAAAGACTGTAAATCCTTATTTAAAATCGTTTGGAACTGAGCTACGTCTATTATCAGTAAAAAAAAAATTTTATTCGAATAACATGATTTCTATTTGAATAAGATTTATTTTTTGCTGATGATGAAGGAAGCTGAGTCCGAAACGTTTAAAACCTTTACTATTTTAAACAGGGTTTGAATGTTTTACTGTAAATCAAATAATACAAGCCTTAAACTTTGAAATAGAAATGTATGCTTTCTATCCAGATAGAGGCAAAAAAGCGGATAAATTCATTTGCAAGCACTGACATATGTCTACAACTGATGTGCTTCAAATTAGTAAAGAAATTCACCATGTGATGGAGTTAAAGAGACTTTTCCATGGAATAACATTATCAGTTGTGTTTCATGCACAGCATAAGTGCATCCGTTCTTTTCAGTATTTAGTAGAATTCGCCTATATCGACACCTCAAGCGGATAAAGAAAAAGTTTCCATAAAGTCGAAGTGTCGATATAGACGAATTCGACAGTAATTTGTTCAGCATAAACTTATGCATACTCTTGGGCCTTCAACAGCAACATTTCTCCACTGACTGGGATTTTTTCGTCTCTTGCTTACCGGAACCATTTCAGCAAAGACTCGTCCACAGCATTAAAGTAATGCTTCCGTTTGGTTTCGCTCCCTACCTCAAAGTCGGAAATTATTTTTGTTTATTCTTCAAAATTGAAATTAACATTGTTCTTGAGATTTTAAAATCTCTTTCAAGTTTCTCCACTGTCGTACCATTTCCACTTTTGAACTGACAAACGACGTCGTACTTTTCCCATAATGGGATATTGGTTCTTTTGCTTGACATTTTTCTGCCGCTGTACAATATACGCTGTGTTTAAACAGACTACAGGCCCAACAATGTTCAGTTTTAAAACGCAATTCCGTGTACAGCTAGTCATTAACTTTTTACAGGTCAACAATCGTCTTTATTGTTTCGTCAGTCTTTAGTCGTTATTGTTTCAACTACAGATGTGCTACTTAATCCTTTTCTGCGAAATTTTTCTCTCCGCTGCAAACGACCCTCTTGTACAGTATTAAATCGTAAGCGGATTTACGTCCCGCAGTGAAAAGAAAAGCTACAGCTGTCATTATAAACAAACTACATGCTCTGGGGGATAAAAAAAAAGTGTCGATATAGGCAAACTGATGATATAGCCGAAGTCAATATAGGCGAACTCGAATGTACGTAAAAGATAGGAATTTTGTCGGGACCAACAAAAAAGTGTCGATATAGGCGAACTGTCGTTATAGCCGAAGTCGACATAAGCGAATTCTACCGCAATATGAATGTTGTTTCGGTGCTGCTTGTGAATTTTGTATGAGGCCTTGTTGAGAATGAAAAATGTAAGTAAAATAGAAGAAGGGTGAAACTCTGACGATTTTGCATTTAAATCAATTAAAATACGAGCAATATTCACAAGCCTCAGATTTATCGGGCAAATACAAAATTAACCCTACCGCACTTACTTGTTTATTCACTACAAAATCGATTGCATCTCAATGGGACATTTTCAGTTAAATCCAACGAAAATCCAGTTCAGTTTTATTTAAATAGGATTTAACTGATGATGCCAGTTTGATAGAAAACCGATTTCCTGTTTAATATGGAAAACTCGCTATGGCAATTAATTTTTGAAACATTGCCGCGATTAATTCTTTTAACTTCTAGCTTATTTTGAAAAATTTCTGGTCTTTTCAAGAATTTTATTCCTATACGAATGCTGAATTTTTGATTGCCATCGTTTATTTTCTATCATGAAAAAGGAACATTGAGCGTAAAATTCAAATTTCGCTCTTTTTAAACGCTTTTTTGCCCATTTGCACCAGTGGAAGAAGTTAAAATCAACCTGAATACTTGGAAATCAACCTAAGCGGGTGCGAATTTGCCCAAAGGATAGCGCCACTGTCGTTCATTCCAGAAAGATAAAAATGCATCAATTTGTTAATCAATTTGTAGAGAACTTGAACTTGTCCGCTGAAGCAAAACGATTTGATCTACTAATTATTTTCAGCAAAGAAAGCTTACTTGAAACATTGTTGAACCATGCAAGTGTGCATGGTACCAAAATGTACCAGCTGGATGGTCGTCTTCAATCTGATATTCGTAGGTGTAGTTCTCGCCAGGATCAATGTGAACAAATACGTTGTCTCCGGGTCTCTGCATCAAAACCTTTAGTTTTCAACTGCTATTTACAAACAATGCTCAGTATTGTGTGATCAAACGCATCATTTGTTCAGATTTATTTTTGGCCTCGATCATTTTTGTTTCGTTACCAGCAAGTTTGAAAAATGAGTTTAATTTTACAATCCAAAAAACAAACATTAAACCATGAGCCTAACAAATTAATTGACTGGGAAGCTGGAAAATCATAAGACGTAAAAACATCAACTTTTGAAATAAAGGCTAGGTTTGTAAATCAAACAAAATCCTGCTTTGCTTTAATTTTTCTAAATGATCTTGCTTTGTTGAATATCTGAAGAGTAGCAAGGAGTGTGATTTCATTTTTCATTTTATGACAAATGATTTACTGACTTCTTTAGCGGGCTATTGCTATTATTTTCTTTTTTTTAAGAAATTTTTTTTGCTATTGATTAGTATTTTGAAACGAATAAAAATAATCTTGAACTCTTCTTTTGAAGTTCTGAATTGTATGAATTTGCAACAGTGTTTTGGACCATCAAAAATTCTTGCATTGTTCTGTCTTTAGTGTAGAAAGAGACTGCAGCGGTTAGTTTACGTAAAACGCACCAAATAAGTCACTCAGAACATTGGCTTTTTTGTAAATAATTGTCACTCAATCACTTTAACAGAATGCAACTAATGCTTCATCAATACTTACTAAAGAGCAATACATTACCATTCATGCATGATATCTATTACAACTTTACCTCACTGCTGACGTGCAGCCCGTGAGTGTGAAGATTGGTTCGATTGGGGTAGCGAAGCGTGTTCATTGGTCGGGTATCCACTGTCGGCTCGAGGTTGTTTATCTTTGGGAATCAAATAAACAATTTTTGAAAACAAAGTCCAAGTGCATTCAATTTCAAGTTTTTAATAGTCCAAGTAAATTTTTGTTGGGATTTCTAATTGCAGTTTAGAATGAAAACGTTTTGGCATGAACTTAGAAATTTTCTGTAATGTACATTACTGTACTGTATACCTGTAAATATCATCTTTCCTACATAGTGTGCATTTGCTAATAACCGTTAATTGCGTCATATCTGCTTAACTTTTTAGGGACAGTGCAACTAGTATCAAAAATATTGACGCCAAGCAATGAAAGTGTAAAAGGTAGATTAGTGAATTCAGCGGGAGACAAGGAAGGTCATTGTTTCGGGCCCCAACTTTGGAAGCTTTAGATGCAATAAAAATCATTTTTGCTCTTCTTTGCAGACTGTTTAGCCTATCACAAGAGATCTTGAATTTTAATGACGTTTTTTGGTCACCACCATATTTTGGCTTAAAAAGGGCCTCAACTTAGAGTAAATTTTTAATTGGGGACCGACATTTCCAGACCCATTGCTGACAAAGTGCATGACGATCTATGTAAGTCAATAGATTTCAGATATCCTAATTTGGTGTGCTATTATCCATCAAGATAACGAAATCCCTTTGTTATTCTTACCAAAGTAACAGTGATAAAATCTCCCTGGCGAACTCTCCAAGTTGGTCCACTAATCACATTCTCCGTTGATCCGTTGTAAGTCCGTCTTTGTATCGTCAGCCAGTCAAACTGAAAGCTTGCCATTTCAACACTGAGTGTCAAGTCCAATGTGCCATTGGATGACGAAAGTTCTCTGATTTTCTCGTACGAGTCTCTTCCTAAAAGTTACATGGTCGGCAGCGTGACCAAGAAGGCAAATGCGTCGTTTTTACAACGACACTGTTCGCGTGACCTGGTTTATCCCACACCCTGGTCACGTTATTGCGCAGAGGTGGAGTCCTCGAGGACGTCCTTGGCCTCGAGGACGTCCTCGAGGACACATTTTGAAGTCCTTGGCCTTGGCCTTGGCCTCGAAGCCCCAAGTCCTTGGCCTCGAAGCCTCAAGTCCTCGAAAATTGCCCTGTCCTCGGCTCGAGGACAGCACTATTTTTTTGAACAGTTGAAATTTCGTTGGAAAACGCTAGAAACCTCGCGGAAAATTTGCGAACACCTTTTTTGTTTTCCTCACTTGGAGCATAGACGTAGGCAAGGGAGGGGGGCAAGGCCTCCCCCCCAATTGAAATTTCACCAATGACAAAAAAGCCTATTGTTTCTTCAGTTTCAGTTTCTTTTTAGCATTTTTTGCTGACAACAGTATAACTAATTAACAATATTGAAGACCAGGGGCGCCGGGTCCCCCTCAATTCAATTTTTGCCAGCCAATTTAAACGTATAACCCGGAGAAAATGGAGAGTTTTTGTCCGAAAAGTTGCTATCTCATGCTCACATCTAGCCTTTTTGTCAACGTAATGTACTAATCAGGGCCGAATTTACCATAACATGACGCAGTACCAGCTAGGGCTCCCGAGCTGAAGTAGCAAGACTTTTATTTGGTCTTCACCTATGTTTGGTTGAAAGATGTTGCAAAAATCTCCACAGTGCCATGGGCCTAGCACGATGTAAATCCGGCCCGGCAATAACATGGCTAGTTGACGTAACCATCTATTGTACCATTTTTCAAAAACAATTCAATATTTCACCTCCAACCTCGCAGGTTTTTACGCACAAAATACTTTAAAAAATTAGCCATGGGAGATGCTGATTGAACGAATCATTGAACTTCAATTGAGGGGGCCTGGGTCCCTGGCGAACGTGTACTCCTATAAATCGTTATTTTCATGACAAAACAAAAATCTCTAAGGAAAATCTTCGAGTGGGTTATTATTTACTGCTAAAATGTAGCCAAAGACAATGCACCTTACTTCCCCCTACCTGGACCAAATCACTTACAATTAAAATTTAACTCCAAAATGCATGATGTTAAACGTGTTTTGGACTTAAATTGCAAGTAAAAGGAGGATTAAACAATTTGATTTTTTCAATTGGCTTTCAAATGTCAAAAATCTAGTGCTTTCAAATGGCTCTGAACACTTGCGAATGTGATCCGATGGCATTAAAATAGCTTTTTTTCCAAAAAATTACAAAATATTGCCCGACGGCTGGCGGCTTCGCCCCCAGACCCTCAAAGCCTCCGGCGGCTGGGGGCTTTGCCCCCAAACCCCTGTCTGTGATACATTTGAGGTACACAAGCTTTCTCAACACGTTCCCAAAGTTAGATATTTGCATTTTTCAACTATTAGTTTAAGCCCTCTTCCTTTGCAAAATCCTGGCAACAACGATTTCAGATCTTTCATTCTACGATATCTTTGTCCCATAAAAACTTCCTATTTGGAAAAATTTTGATGACGTTATTTCATGTGATTTGTGGTTTAGGCTTCCCACAATCAAAAATTCTGGATACGCCAATGAATTGGAGATCGCCTGAAAAATTTTTGTGAAGACCTTTTTTTTTTGGAGAACGCTTGCGCCTGTGTTTTTGGTCCTTGGCCTTGGCCTCGAGCATTCCTGTCCTTGGCCTCGAGAGGTTCTGTCCTCGGAAAGGCTGTCCTTGGCCTTGGCCTCAGATTTTTTTTGTGTCCTTGGCCTTGGCCTCGAGCCTTGTGTCCTCGACTCCACCTTTGTTATTGCGTCCTTGGATGAGAAGCTTTACGATGATTACCTTTGCTTGTTAGCAGCAAAACTCATTGGACAAAAACTTGATAAAATCCATCGGCGACTACAAAATCCTAAGATATTGCAAGATCGAGCGTTGAAGGTACCACTATTTCGGTTAAAATGAAACAGCTCAATAAATGCGGAACAACGTTTGAAAAAGAGTGCTGCATCATCATAATCAATCTAATGCATCAAAGTAAGTAATAGTTGTGTTTACAGCAACGCATCACAATATTGACATTTCGTTTTAACTCCGACAAACTTGCCTCCTGAAAATATTTTTTTAATTAGCTTGCGTACGGTGACGGATATTTTTGCAACGAACCAAATTTTAAGTAATTTTGCTCACAAAAGTAAACGTTAAAGTGAAAGTTGATTAAATTTAGATCAAGTTATACCATCAAGATATTTCTTCAAGAATACTTGCGACAATTAAATCAGTGTTTTTACCTGTGAATACCTTAGCATGAGTTATTCAATATTGCTGTAAGTTTTCTTACAAAAAAATCTTGATTCTTAAATTCGGCCCAATGCGAAAGTTTGTTTATTTCAAGTTTTTTCTATGCCACTCATCAAAGTTTTGGGTCAACAAATGAAGTGATGATCATCAGATGTTTCGGTGATAGCACCTCTGTAACCACAGATAAGCAAACTATCAGAGGTGGAGTCGAGGACACAAGGCTCGAGGCCAAGGCCAAGGACACAAAAAAAATCCGAGGCCAAGGCCAAGGACAGCCTTTCCGAGGACAGACACTCTCGAGGCCAAGGACGGGAATGCTCGAGGGCCAAGGACCAAGGACACAGGCGCAAGTGCTCTCCAAAAAAAAAGATCTGCACTAAAATTTTTCAGGCGATCTCAAAAAAAAAAAAAAAAAAAAGGTCTTCACAAAAATTTTTCAAGCGATCTCCACAAAAAAACGTTTTTCAAAAAATTTTTCAAGCGCTCCTCAAAATTTTAACAATTCAAAGAATAGTGCTGTCCTCGAGCCGAGGACAGGCCAATTTTCGAGGACTTGAGGCCTTATTATCATATACGCCATATTATCATATAAGACGGTTATAATCACTTCAACATTTTAACCGATAGGTAGCATCATATTTTAGTAAAAACTTAAGCTCGCTCCATTTTTCTCCCACCTTCTTAAAATAGATTGAAACATCAATTAAAGCTAAATACAGTTTGGTAAAGTACTAGGTAGCTGCAAGTCTAAGCGAAGAAAGAAATCATTTTAATGCACTGTAGTGTTGAAGTAAGCTTGGACCCATAGGCATAGCCAGGATTTTGATTGGGAGGGACCCCAAACTACAAATTACGTGCAATGACGTCATCAGAAATTTTCTAAAGAGGAACTTTTGTGGGACAAAGATATCATAGAATGGAAGACCAGAAGCCGTGGTCTGGGTTACCAAAGTTAAGAAGTGAAAATGCCAACATTGGGAGTCGTGTGTGAGTGAAGTAGTGCAACTCAAATGTATCACAGACAGGGGTCTTGGAGCGAAGCCCCAAATAGCTGAGCGATTTTTTAAAAAACAAGCTATATCAAATGCCATTGGATCACATTCCGGGCGTGTTCAGAGCCATTTGAAAGAACTAGATTTTTAACATCTGAAAGCCAAATGAAAAAATTAAGTTGTTCAATTCTCGTTTTACTTACAATTTAAGTCCAAAAGGCGTTTAAAATCTTGAATTTTGGGGTTAAATTTTGTAAGTGATTTGGCCCAGGTAAGGGGAAGTAAGTTACATTTTCTCCTTCAATATTTTTGCTGTAAATAAAAAAATAATCCACTCGACGATATTGCTAGCAAATTTTTGTTTTGTCATGAAAATAACCAGTTGTAGTACGTACGGCCCGGGGGCCCAGTCCCCATCAATCCAAATTCAGTAATTTGTTCAATGAGCATTTCCCCTAGCTGATTTTTTTCAAAAGTATATTGTCGCGTAAAAAACGGCAAGGCGGAGCCGAATTGCTATTGAAAAATGGTACAAATGATGGTTACGCGTACTAACAATGTTATTGACCGGGACGGATTCGTATTGCGTGGGGCCCCTGGTACTTCGGATATTTTCGAAAAATCTTGCCAAATATAGGTGAAGACCAAACAAAGAGCCTTACTAGTTGAGAGCAGAGCCCCTGGCACTGTGCCATATAATAAACTCGCCCCTGGTTATTGCGTTACGTTCATAAAAAGGTTAGATCAAGACCTGAAATAGCAACTTTTAGAACAAAAATCCTTAATTTCATCCGGATTACGCATATAAATTGGTTGGCAAAAATTGAATTGAGGAGGCCCCCTGATCGTCAATATTATTGTTCATTACTGTTGTACGCATGTGTATTATACGCAAAAAAAACTAAAAGAAACTAAAACTGAAGAAACAATAGGCTGGTTTGTCACATTTTTACCATTGATTGCATTTCGAAAGGGGAAGCCTGGGCCCCCTTCCCCTTCTCGCTACGCCTATGCTTGGACCTGAGACTTTTTCACGGTGTAAGGACGTCGCGACCAAACTGCACTCTTATTGATGATACTGCATAGCTGCAAGCAGTAAAAATTTTGCAGGATTATTTTTTAATTTTTTGCTAAGAAAACAATACGATTTTGATAGTCATGCAGCAGCACAATTGCTCTAGAATTTGCTGTGCCATACGCCACTATATATCTAAAAAACGTTCAAGGTTTTGTTACATTAATTGACTTGTAGTTAAATGACAAGCATAGCCTACTGCCCATTTTGGCGTCTCATACATAGAATTGTTATATAAAAACGGAAAAAAAGCAAATCTTGACAATTATCGAGCCTCGCGAAATTACTGTACTTTTTCGTAAGCTAGAACCTTAGTTGATTTTACATTTTGTTACACGCAGTGGCGCAATCAATGTTCTTTGTTCCTCGATACGCTTTTTTGCTTTCAGCTCACAGTCTCACTTCTGTCCAGTTTTGCATTGAGTGTACATGAGAAGTACCTAGTAGCCTAGTAAAGGTTTACGTTTAGTCGAAGCTTATGTTATTATTAGTTGTATCTTGTATGTGTAGTCTTTAGTTTTCTATGCTGCTTTGCAGAATTAATGCTTTAGGCTAATTTAACCAACACTCTGGTTACACCGTACTTAATATAAAGGTCAATACGACTAACCCCAGCTGCAATGTTGTCTTTCAGAAGACAAAAATTGATATAAAAACTGAGTTTTTAAACAATGTAATCACCGCTAACTTTTTTTGTTTTTATTTGCTTTGTAGGTAATGAACTTTCCACCATTTTATAAAATTCAAATAGCTGTGAAAGCGTTGTTGGGTTGGTTTATAATGGATATGATCAATACTCTACTGAAAACAAATTCGAAAAATCGTAGGATAGAGGAAAGCACGACTAAATTTTTCATATTGTTTTGGTTTTGAAAATATCCCACGATATAACAAAAGCTTGAAAAACCATCGTGTAACGACAACAAAAAGTTTTTGACGGATAAATGGGTCAACCATCATCTTCTTTCTTTATTGCCCGCTTTTCCGTGAGGGTTGCGGGGCTGCAGCTCGAGATTTAGCCACCTCACTTTACGGTCTTCCATCACTTTCATCATTTTGCTTGGGTAAAGTTATAAGCGATTCCATCCAAGATCCTCAATGTAGCCTAATTGGTTCATCTAGTTCAAGGTCGTCCAACTGGTCTTTTCCCATTTGCTTCGACAAGTACAGTAAAGCTTGGTTGGGGAATCTTTCCTTAGGCATTCTGCTTGCATGGGCAAACCATCTATGCTGAGATCTTTCAAGTCGGAGAAGTAATGGCTCGATGTGTAGAGATTTTCAAATCTCTGAGCTACGCACCTTGTGTAATATTGTAACTCCTTCGATTAGTCGTAAAAACCTCATTTCGGACCAGATGTGGAACCGGTCAGGATTTTCTTGACCCGACCGGTAAATTTCAAGATCTATGCCGGTTTACCGGCTGGTCGACTGGCTCTGTCAACCGTTTTTTTTTACAGAAGGTTTTTGTTCAATGCAACTAATGAAAAATTTTCAAAAGGGTGGGCCATGGGTGCAGTGCCGTTGCCAGAGCAACCAAAGTGAGGGGGCACTAGCCGAAAGTGGGAGGGGCACCAAAATATACTGAAATTTTTCACATAAAAACTGATCTTTTACGGCTACAAATTATGCGTTACTTTAACAATTTTGTATTCATATATGAAAAAACGAGATGTATAATGCCGGTATCGTTTCTTTGGTCGTTTCGTATCCGGCGCAGAAAATCACCTGAAAAATCTGTCTGCAACAGTGAATGCGACCAGAAGCGCAACAAGGATTGTAGTAAGAGGGAAGGGGCTTGAACCAAAAGGAAATTCTTTTTGCACGAAAATTGTCTAATTTAGGCCCCATGCTCAACAAGCTGATGCAACTCAAGAGCAACACAGAGGAGTCCTGGGGGGCGGAGCCTCCAGCCGCTGGGTGATTTTAGTAATTTTGCGGTAAAAATAGCAATATTAACGCCGTTTCGTTTTTCAAGCCATATGAATAACAAAAGTAAATTGCTAAAACTTAGAAGTCATTAAAGATTTAAATTGCCTAGCTCCTTTTGCCCCCCTCCCCCCCTTATTCTTCAGGTCAAATCCAAAACTTGCTTGAGCGCTAGTATTTTTGTGTTAAATCTTTTAAATGACTTGGCTAAAGAAGCCCTTCCCCCTGTTTGCGCCACTGACTGCGACCTAAAATAAATCTTGAGTGTTCTCTAAAAAACAAAAACAGCTGGTCTTTTTAAAAAATGTTTTCACGTATTGTTTCAGGTCATTATCATTAACGAAGCACCGGTAACGATTATGCAGGCTTACATTCCTATTCCGCGACACATCCGTAAAGGCGTGTTAATAATACGGATTATTGAGTCACATTTTTGTATTGCAGTTTGCGGCCAGCAATTTCTCAAAGAATCGAGAAACGCCAAACGAGAATTATGTTTGGACGTTATTATTCCTTTTTCCATTATTGCCTGTTGCCTTGTCGTTAGGTGATGTTCCAAAAACGTATTCTGAGTAAACCGAAATGGGGGGCACAAGCAGTCGTTGGGGGCACTGCATGGTTGAGGCGTTAAAATTTGTGACTCCGGACGGGGGTCTCAGAAAAAAAAACGCAAAAAAATGTTTGCGTTTTTTGCTAACTAACTCAATTTTGAGATCTTTTCAGGTTAAATTTCGAGTTGAAATACCTGTTTTGAGCAGTGCAAAACGTGCACAAAATAAGCATAAAAAGAACTAAAGGGCACAAAATCTATATTTTGCGAAAGGCCAAGAAAAACAATAAAATTTTTTAGCTATTGGTGACAGATTATTTGCAATTTGTCGAGCAGCGAACACTAAATTGTTATGACATTGGCTGGAAAACATTCGAAATGCAATGTGCCCCAGCGGTTTGTAGAAAGGCTGCTACTTCAGAATAAGCCATGGCTTGTTAGATACAAAAAAATAAGAGCTATATCTTTCTCGCCCAGAGTAGAGTGTGTTAAATTTAAGTTCAAAAAGCTTTTCAAAGCGGCAAGATTTCAGCATGTACTATAAAATCTGAAATCTGCGCCACTTCTACTCTCGAGTTGATTAAAATGATGCTAAAATGCAGGTAGCGTCGGCCTCTTCCACATGCATGCTTTATTATAATCTGATTTCGCGATTTTTGCGTATATTGTGAACTTTTTTGCTTTGTGCCTTGGCCCCAAGGGGGAACATGCTACAATGCCCCCCTAAATACGCCCCTGGATGCGCATGTCTTAATGGTCACAGCATATTAGTCACAGCTTGAAACCATTCAACAAGTGCTATCAAAAGCTGTGGTTTGTTAATACTGTTTTTTTATAAAAACTTTTATTTATAAATGTATATTTCGGTTGGTGCTTAGATGTCTTTTAGTTGCAAGAAAGGAGAATTTGACCAGTGTTTCAACCTCCTTGACTGACCGGTCGAAGAATCTCGACCCGACCGGTAACCCGACCGGCCGGTAAACGCGAATGGTAACCTGACCGCGCTGATCAACCAGACCGAGCCGATTAACCTGACCGGGAACTCGACCGGCCGGTCAACCCGACCGGTGCCGTCTACCTGACCGGTTTCTATCTCTGTTTCCGACGCTTGCACTTGTGATCGCACTCTTTCGGCCATTACCCAAGATTCATAACCATAGATGAGAATGAGGACAAGAACTGTTTTAAAAATTGAGAGCTTTGCCTTTTTCGATAATTCTCGTTTCATGAAAACCAAAAACCGCAAGCTCGTATTACTACACTAGCCTTGCCAATTCGAGTATCCAGTTCTTCTTCTTGCTTTCCGTCACTCGTGAATGTAACCCCAAGATACTAGAACTTTTCTACCTGTTTGAAGAGTCGCTCCATTCACTTGCAACACGCAGTGATCAAGGTTTCTTGAAAGATGAAGTACCTCAGGTTTGGCCGTGCTTATATTCATTCCGGCGGTGTCACAAGCATCTTTAAACCTGTCCAATGCGCGCTGGAGGCCAAATTCTGTGAAAGAAAGCAAAACCAAATCATCAGCGAATAGCAGACGACTGATTTTGCAATATCCAATTGTGGCACACTCATCAGCTTGGCTGCATTTGTCGATCCAATTCATGTAAACAATGAAAAGGAGAGGTAACAAAACGCACCCTTGCCAGAGTCCAACGCCGACATGGAACGGCTTTGATTGTTTGCCATTTACCCGAACATAAACCTCTGGTCGGCTGTAGAATCACTTAATGGCGCGTAACAACTGACCATCAACGCAAAACCTTCCAAAGTTTATCGCGAGGAACTCGGTCATATGCTTTTTCAAGATCGACAAAGCATGCAAAGAGGTATTTGCCATACTCCCAAGATTTGTCGAAGATTTGCTTCAGAGTGAAGATTTGGTCCGTGGTGCTGCTACGCGGACGAAAACCGCTGTGGCCATCCACCAGTTTTTATTCCAATATTTCTCGGTATTTCTTTTCAATACGTTTAGCGTATACTTTCTTTGGCAAACTGAGGAGTGATATCCCTATGTAGTTCGTACATTGCTTGCGATCTCCTTTTTTGAATATCGGAATAATCACACTTGTTTGCCAATCTCTGGAAGTATTGCAAAACTTCCATGCTACTTGACACATTCGCATTAACCAGAGAATTCCTTCTCCAGTTAGCGCTTTCAACATCTCGTGTCTGATTTCATCTTCGCCAGCAGCTTTTCCAGATTTTATCCCTTTAATTGCATGGGTCAACCATAAAAACCAAAATCGATTCTTGAACTGCCGTTCGAATATTCAATTAACCCTGCTAAACCACAGACACCAACGTCCCCACCCCTATCGTTTTTTTTTTTGATAAATCTCTTCAGCAAAAAAGATTTTTGCCTCAGACCAATTTGACTTTGACCTGAATTATTTACAATTTGAAGCTTTACAACTTGAATTTGAATTTGTTTGAATTTGTTGGGAGAAACCAAATCAAATCTTGAGGCTTTTCCCAGCAACTTCAACAAATTTGGCCATTTTGACACAATATTTAATTCAAAAACGTCACAGGGTATTTGAGTGACGTAATCAGTTTGACTTGGGCATTTTATAATTCAGGTCATTAAAAAACTATGTACAAAATTTAAACCGTTTACGATTATTAAAAAACTTTTTTTGTCAAAAATTGGCTGTGATGCTCCTACAATCACATCATCAAATCAAAACTGATTCTGAGAAGTTTTGTTGAACGCTTTAAGACATGTGTCAATTTTGGAGTTACCTTAACTTTTGGTTCAGAAGGAACGCGAAAAAAATTCAATCGGTTTCATAATACTGTATGTACGTGATTGTGATACGCTTTTGGTAAAGAAAACTGATTAGATTCTTCTTTCATATTCTCGAATTTGACGCGGGAGAGTGTGGTTGCACTGCTGGGCTCTCACTTCAATCAAAGCTACAAACATCACAACAATTCCAATATGTGACTTAAACGGCATTTTGGCTTGCTAGATAATGTTGCTTTCGTATGAATCAAAACCTCACAGTGTTGCACCTAAATGGATACATTAATATTTATTTAGAACAAACTTGATTTATGACAATAGTTTATCGTACTAATGTACCAGCTGATTATTGAAATCTATATGAGTCCTTGGTTCATATTATTTAGTTTTATTGTTTTACTTTCTTTTTTACTTTTTTTTCCTCGAGGCCTCTTGAACCAGTGCACATGTTTTTTGCATCAGGATAAAAGCGATCGTTCGATTTTACAAGGGTCCTGGGTGCAACTCACAGTTATCTGATGTTAAATTTTCACTCTCCTGTTTAATACGACCTGTGGTGACCGAGTGAATTTAATATTTGTCCTTGTATAATAGTCTGCGGTATCCGGTTATTGGCACACATCGCTCATTGCTACGGGTGGTATTGCGTAATGAACGGATATTGCGAGACAAAAGGAATTTAATTAATGTTGTTTTTGTTTTCGCTTTTCTTTGTTTACTCGCTATATATATACCGCTGCTTTGCTTTATGTCGTCATTAATAATATCATTATTATTGTAATTATTATTAGTTCATTATACACTACTTGTTGGTATTAAAGAACTACGTGTCGAGACTTATCGCGTACGAACTCACTAAACTTACTTTTTTTTTCCTTGAAGCCTCTTGAACCAGTGCACATGTTTTTTGCATCTGGATAAAAGCGATCGTTCGATTTCACAAGGGTCCTGGGTGCAACTCACAGTTATCTGATGTTAAATTTTCACTCTCCTGTTTAATGCGACCAAACACAATACATATAGTTTTCGCGCACTATATCAACGGTTCGCTTTTTTGCCCATTTTTCGTTGTTTTGTTTTTGTTTGTTTGTTTTGTTCCGCTCTTATGATCAAGTTATTTCAGAACGGTAAACAATGCTAAAGTTGCCTTTGTGATGTTTTGTAGTTAGCATAAATTTTACAGTGTAGGTTAGTTTTGTCACTCGAAAGCTCTCGTTTCGATTGACTGAAATCAATCTGATGCAGTCAACTAAATTTGACCGTTTATTGACCCAAAACTGGGTAAGGCAGGCAATACAATCGCAAAGATTGATTGATAACTAATTCTAAGAAGTTTTGTTGAACAATTTGCTTTGTGTCAATTTTGGTGTTCCCTTGGCTTTCGGTTAAGAAGGCACACGAAAAAATGTTACAATATGTGCTTGATGGTGTAATGCTTACTGTAGAGTGAACTGATTAGATACATATCTTACCTCCTCGAATTTGGCACGGGTGAGTGTGGTTACACTGCTGGGCTCTCACTTCAATCAATACTACAAGCATCATAACAATTCCAATATGTAACTTAAACGGCATATTGGGTTGCTAGATACTTTAGCTTTATGTATCAAAACCTCGCTACGTTGCACCTGAAAGGAAGCAAAAAATTTTATTTAGAACAAACTTGAATCATGACATAAAAATTGATCGCACTAATTTACTAGGCGATTATTGCAAACCTGTATGAGTCCTTGTTTCGTACTGTTTGGTTTTATTGTTTTACTTCACCGTTTACTTCTTTTTTTCTTCTAGACTCTTGAACCAGTGCACTCGTTTTTTGCATGTGGGCAAAATCATTGTTTTACTTTACAAGAGTCTTAGGAGAAATTCATAATTATCTGATTTTAAACTTTTCACTATTTAACCATCAATTGACTGCCGCGGAAATCGGATAACTTAGGTCGAAAAAAAAAGAGTGGAATGGGGGCTGCGTTATCTAAAAATTAAAATTATTAGCTTGAACAAAAAGAATCTTGCGGTGACTAATCAATTAAGATTAAAATGTTACAATGGAACTTCTGTTTATTGGAGTTATACTTATACATATTTTCTAAAACCATAAAGAATCTGCGGCGAAATGCTAAAAGTGTCGTTTGGTCTCTAACAACCGCACAAGCAAGTTACTAATTCTGCTTTATTGTCACTAGATTTGGGGCGTCTCCCCACCACTATATGAGCTTCTATATGTAAAAATCTTTTCTCAAGAAATTTGCATATTGTGATACAGTTAGATGTAAACTGACTTTTTTTGACTTGACCTGATAGTTTTTTAAATAATGTATGGATTCATACATTCTTAATTTTAACTAAGAACTATGATTAGTGTTTCACAAATTAATTTTAGCATTCAAAAATTGTTGTTATTTTTTCACCCAATTAGATGTAAAAACTAAAACAAAATATTTCGTTTTCGCTTTTAACGTTATCTTTGTTTTTAAATAAGGTAAAATGATTCGAAAATTTTATCATATGATCGGAAAACCCTTGCTTTAATTTTTATAAATTGTAAGTTTTTGTAAAATTTTGCTCTAACAAACTAATTTCATTTCAAAATTGACAAATGTCAATGCAGTATGAGGTAAAATTTTTGGTACATTGAAAAACTTATATCAGTTGCAAAACAACTCTAACTAGCATATGCATCTACTTTCTTTCTTGCTTCATTTTTTTTTGGAAAGTATTTTTGCGCTAGGTATACTTTCAACGTTGGCCTTTGCTAATAAGATTTATTCACTGGTAATCCTTTTTTGCTACTATGCACCATTGTGTCAAAATAATTGAAGACACAGCATTGCTTACCATTAGCGATCCCACAGCGACACCTAGTAGTTCAGATGTAAGATAGAATAAATACAAAATCATAATATGAAGCAACATATTGTTGAATTGTATTTACGACGTAGGTAAGCAAGGAAAGACAATACGACGATCAAATAATTACGATTTTAGAAAGTTCATAGACCACACACCATTGCTACAAGACCTGCTCATGAATGATGCTGGAAAATCCAACAAATTTCGAAAACGCTAGGAAACCATTTTTTATTTCTATCATGAAAATGCAATCTAATTGTTTCACAATCACATAAAAATGATGACGTCAAACAAATTTTGACAAAAAAGTTTCAAAAAAAAAACACTAGAAGAAAACATATTAAACTCAAAACAGTAATTCATACGTAAAATTAAGCAAAAATTATAAATTTAAAAGCATTTAGCCTTGGAATGGCTGTCAATAAGTTATAGATTAGGTAAATTGTTAAAATGTATGGGCCATTTAGGCTATTATTAAATTCATGTCAGTATAATTTTCCATCTTGTTTGGAAAAATCTTCGTCGGAAAATTTGTTTACTTGACTTTATAACTTTTTTAATCTAGTCGGAAATTGTTTGTTTGATCCTTTTCCACGAATAAAAAGATGTTTGCAAAACAGGCCAGTTTTAAACTGCGTTGTAATACTACCTTTAGAAGTATTTTTATTTCGCTTGTAAACTGCTTCATCAATTTCAGTAATTATTCGATAAAAATCAAATCAAAATCAAAATTGGTCAAGCGGTAACGCTCGTATCTGGAGCGGGAGGTCTGAGGTTCAAATCTCGAGCCGGTCAAATTGAACACAGTGTTGCAAACGGCTCGCCATCGCTGAGACATTTCTTCGAAAGAAACTGTGTTGCCCGGGAGCAATGACGCGGAGATGAGCGCGATGAATTGATAGTAACAGTTTCATCATCTCACAGCAAAGACATGCGATTCTCAAAATAAAATTCATTCCAACACTTGAATTGACAAAGTAACTTGAAAAAGTTAGATAATGCACAGAGCCACAAATATAGTTCACCCTTAATTAAGTTTCATTTGACCTTTTTAAAACTTAACCGCTGCATATTCACCAGCAACGGAGCAGGTAAAGGTGCTAAGATGCTACGGCACTGGTGGGTGAAATGGAGAATTTAAAACTAATTCATTCCATTAGCTGATTTAGAGAAAAAGCTAATCCCCTTCTGCATACGGCCATATACGTATACGAAGAAATTTAGCTGCTTATTGCGAAGATGTTATGGGACTATCTTCTTGCAAATATGGTTTGGATGGAATGGGGTTAATGGCAAGAAACGTCTTTAAAACTGGGGATAAGCTACTGATTTCTAATTATCGCCCTATCTCTATCTTGTCAAGTTTCTCAAAAATATTTGAAAAATGTATTTACAAAAGACAATTTTCTTTTTTTGATAAGCATAAAGTTTTATCACCAAATCAATATGGTTTTAGACCTGGATTTAATACCACTCATGCTATCACGGACATAGTCACTACAGCTTACAAAAACATGGGTAATAATCACTATACTGGACTAATATTTCTTGATCTTAAAAAGGCTTTTGACACTGTCAATCATAATATTTTACTCAGTAAACTTAATCATTACGGGATCCGAGGTGTTGCACATAGTTTATTATCATCCTACCTAACTAACCAGAAACAAAGCGCTACTATCAATAACTATTGCTCCACACCTCTTAATATCAATAATGGGGTACCACAAGGATCAACGCTTGGACCTCTGCTATTTTTAATTTATATAAATGATTTAGAAAACAGTGTTCTTACTAATCCTTGTTTATTTGCTGATGACACATGCATCTGCGTTAATGCAGATACTATATCCAATTTGGAATATTTAATAAACTCAGAGTTACTTAGAGTTAGTAACTGGCTAAATGCTAATAAACTCATCCTGAATGCCTTAAAATCCAAAGCGTTAATAATACCTCCAAAAACACGACAACAAGCTCCAAATCTCGAAATAACTATTGATTCTTGTCAAATTTCTGTAGTTGATTCTGTAAAATATTTAGGTATTTATCTTGATAATAAACTAACTTTTGGTCCCCATATCGCTTATCTACAATCAAAACTTTCCCGTTCAATTAGAATAATATCTAAAATCAAATACTATGTTCCTGATAGAGTACTTCTTCTGCTATGTTTTGCATTATTTCATTCCCATATAACATACGGTTTGATCATCTGGTTTAGTACTTATAAAACTTACACTTCCAAGATTAGTAAATTACAAAATAGAATCATCAAAATTATAACTAAATCAAATCCACGTGAAAAAGTTCTTCCTCTGTTTAAAAAGCATGGTATATTGACTTTACACGACTTGTTCACTTATGAAATGGCTGCTTTAATGTTCAAGTATCGATCAAACAATGTGCCTTATAATCTTAGCCAATACTTTGCTTTGACCTCTGATAGCCATACACTTAACACTAGAAGCTGCTCCTCCGACACTTACTATTTACCCCGGTTTAAAACAAACAAGCTTCAACATTCCATAAAGTTTACAGGAGTAAAAGTGTGGAATAAAATACCAAATGCAATCAAAAGTTGTTCCTTAAATGTTTTTCTCAAAAAACTTAAAACTTCTATTTTGGATACCTATTAATCTTCCGTTAGTTTTGCTGTTTAAAAAAAAAAACAATAAGCGCACGTATGTTTCAAAAATTTATTCTAAAGAGACATTTTCCCAATCGTAATCTACAACACAAATGATTTCGTAGAAAGCTTTTTTTTTTTCCTTTTCTTTTTAACACATACTGTAATGAAAGTCTGTCGCATGCTGGCAATGAACTGATTCTGTTTAGGTTGCCACTTGACTCGAAGGCCCTTAAACGGTCCCTTCGTGGAGAACCTATTTTCTTTATTTTTTGTAGGTAATTGTATGTGTTTATTTTGTTTTTTAATACAATACAATACAATATTCCATATTTCGACTTTGAAAATATTATTTTGTGTAAAACAGGAAAACATTTTGCATCCAATATGAATGTTATTTTCAAAAAAGCAAACTTTTAATTCTATCAAGAATTTTTTTTATAAATTTCAAGTTTTAATCCTTTGAACTGCCGCTTTCTTTAAAAGTTTGATCGACAAAATATTACTGTCACGTCACTATACTAAAACAACGCTCAATCGGCCAAGTTTGCTGGCAGGCGATAACTACAGAATAGGGTTACAAATGGTCAAAAGTCAAGTGAATACGCAATTTTATCCTGCAGGTGTAGCAGAGGTAAAGAGTTGTTTAGGTTGTTAGTTCCACAAGAACATTTAGTAGTTCCGACTGAGGTAGACTCTGGTAGTGGGTAAGGACTTTTTTTAGGCAGTGTTCTATGGCTATGTTAAACTTTGTTACTGTTAGATACTGTAACCTAGTTGCTGACAAGCAAAAGAATGTTTACATAAACGCATGCAGTGGCGTAGGCGGGATTTTTTCATGGGGGAGGGTTTGCACAAAAGACGTTTGTTTCCATTCAAGTTATTCCTGGAACTTGCAATGGGGGGAGAGGTCGCAGAGTTGTTGGAGCTCCTAAGTCTCACAAATTTACTGGTCAATATAGATGAAGAGTGAAAAAAAAGGTCTTCCCGCACTTCAAGCTCATAATTTCGAGCAATTTCAGGCTATTTTGCGGGGTCGATTTTTTTATGGATTCTTTCTATTGGCTTCTCCAATTCTCAATGGGAGGGGGGTCTTAATCCCAAAATTCCCCCGTGGCTACTGGCTACGCGACTGAACGTGAAAAGCAAGAATGATCTATCACTGATGATCATCTGGAGCAGCGCATACGCTTAAGAAGCCGACATAGACTTTTTATTTCGGCAAAAACAAAAGTTAAGTAGCTCACTAAGCTGATTTTGAGTGAAATTATTGAATTAACTTGGAATTAATTGTTGTTTAATTTGTTAAAAATGCATGTGGCCCACAATAACTTTTCTCCTGTAAAAGTGACCCGTAGCAGTTAAAAGATTGGGCAGGACTGGTTTAGATGGTTTGCTGTAATTTTTCAAACAATTTTAATTTATCTGCAAGAAACAATAATCCCAAGTGTAGCCATAATTTTGTTGAATGATGAATCTTCCCTACTGGGCGACTGATTTCACGACGTATTTACTACACGTCGTATTTCGTTCGATGGAATGATGCCTCACGCCTGCAAGTTTAACTGTTCAGTGGTCGAGTGAATAGAGGGACTGCTACGGAAGAGGCAGACTCGGGTTCGATTTCCAGTCGTGTCAAACCAAAGACTATAAAAATTGGTATTTACAGCTTCCCTACTTGACGTTCAGCAAGTAAAGGGACAGTGTGAAGCCTCCGCCGTGTGTAGTAGATAGACAGGTGGGTAGGTGGCAGCTTGACTCAAAGACCGAAAGGTCCCTTCGCTGTCTCCTGGCCAAGGCAACTTGGTGAATAAAATTAAACTACAATTTTCTTTGGGCAGACAGCATTTGGCAGAAAGCAAGCAATGGAAAACAGAATTGATTAGTCCCGATAATGAAATGTTGGGCTATCTTAGCAGCTTGAAAGTTTGAAAAATGAAAGAAAAATTTGAAAAATGGTTATCATTTGAGTTACATCTTGACAAAAATTTATTTTGTTTACAAAAGCAAAAAGATTTTTGAAGAGTTTGAAAATAAAGTGTTTCAAAGGCTTGAAGCGAAATCAAACAATCTCACCAATTTCAAAGAAATCAAGAAACAAATTTTGGTTGACCTTGGAAATTTTGCAACCAGATCAAATGTAACCAACCTTAAGGCAGCAGCAAAACTTAATGGAAAAACAATTGTTTACATCAACTTTGGGAAGATTGAACGATATTTGTGCTTCGTCGTGTTTTGATATTGTACGAGGACTTTCCTCGCTAAACGTCATTAGTAGTTACGCTAAACATTAGGGTGGATCGAAAATGGCAAAAAAAAATTTTTTTTTGAAATTTAGTTAGCTAGATATGGCAAAAGTTGCCAATATATCACCAAAACGCAATGTAAAAATTTTAAGAGTTTTGAGTGAGGTTTTGACCTCCCCCCGGCCAAATATAAAATATTGATGCTCACTCATACAAAAATCGCATGGTAAATTTATTTTCGATTTTAACTCGCTATACACTCTGAAACCAAAATTAATTTATCCAGCCCTTATGCATTGCTGCCAGGTATGGTTGTTACTGCAAAAGCATGGCAACAGCTAATCAGATTTAACATAATTAGATTTGGTTTCAGAGCGTATTTAGTAATTTAGACATGGCAAAACATTCGAATATACCACCACATACAATAAATTATGAGTATCACTATATAAGAGTTTTGACTTCACCCTCATTTAGCATAGATAGTGATTTCAAAGTAACTTGGTGGAGGACCCCTCCTGTGTCCACAGGCAAACACATTCACCACCAATCAACCAGGTCGCCGAAAAGATTGTAAACTTAAACGTCATACGAAAAACGCCCATGCACTCCGTAAAGTCAGTTCTTAATAAATTGTGTTCTCATACATGTAAAGACTGCAAGCACCTATAATTGTACACTTGTAGAGATACAAATTAAAGTGAGTTAAGTCACGTTTAGACTCAAATCTTCAGGCTTGTCCTAGTGACATATTTTTCTGTCCTATCCCATCCCATTTCAAAGCAGTTCATGCCTCTCCCATCCCATCTCATGAGATTGCCATCAAAATGCAATTCATCAAAAGTTAATAAATTTATGAAAATTTAAGTACAATGTGTACTAGATAAAACTACACATAAAAAGAGAGATACAAAATGACAAAATTTATTGACTTTTTTAACTTTAAAGTTCAGAAGAGTTCACAATTCATTATCATTCTGGCACTCACATTCCGAGTAACTGTGCTTATTCGGCAAATTTTTAATTTCCTACTCATCAACTGTTTCTGATAGTGATAATTTAGTTAGTTCGGGTAGTTTCTCAAGCGCTGTCCCATGGGTCCCATGGGAAATGCAATGCGTGCTGTCCCATCCCATCCCATGGGACATTTCCCATAGAATTCCAATGGGAATCCCATTCCCATGGACAAGCCTGCAAATCTTGGCTTTAACTGACAAGAAGCAGTTCGTGCACGAATGAAGCGATCTCGAGATTTTGGTCCACAAACTGCTTTGGATGCCTTAGTAACCTCTTTCATCAGCCTTCCAACAGCCTGTAAGTGACAGAAAAATTCTGGAAAAACTATAGTGGGAGTCACATCCATCACAATGAATTGCTGGAGCTCAGTATCCATCATTGTTTTAAGTAAAGAAGGCTCTGTGATTGGAAGATTTGTCCAGTTAATCAGTTCGAAGTATTCCACTGCATCAAAATATCAAGATTTGCGAAAACTTTTAATCTTCATAGCCAAAATTATATTTTCCGGGTGAGCAAAGTATGAGTTGCGGTGTAAAACTGGATCAATAATATTCTTTTGCTCCTGACTAAGATAACGTGATCTGGTCACCTGTTGGTGAAAGTGTCCATAGCTCCATCTTTGCAAGATGAGTGTGATTTTCTTGCAAACCACGGATGATAAGCATGACCAACGCTTGTAGTTTTTCGGGTGGAATTTTAATGCCCACAAATAATTTAAGAATTCTATTTGCTGTAGTCAGCCATTGAGAATGATTTAAGCATCCAGGGTTTCGTATTGACAGGTCTATACTGCATTCACCAGCATTGATACCATTACGAATTTCGATTAAATATTGCTGAGCTTTTTGGGGTCCACGTTAGACAGATCTTCGGTCAGCCGCGTGCAAGACGACCAGGAGGCCCAGGCTCCCTCAACTCAATTTTTGCCAGCCAATTTAAATGTATAACTACGGTAAAATTAAGAGTTTTTGTCCTAAAAGTTCTAAAACCTAAACGGTTACGGTGCTACACTACTCTAAGAATTGTCTGTTTGTAAGAAGCGCTAACAACTTTAATTGTATTTTATGGAACCCTGCGGAGCGAGCAAATTTTAAGGAAAACTACCCGTAATATCTGGAATCCTTTTGAAGAACAGTAATGCTGTATTAGCTAAATCAGCTATGCTAATGGTTGACTGTGACTAAGTTGCAGTAGGCTACACAAAAATGCATTTTCACCGTAGTGGTAAAACCGTTTATTGTAACGTCATAACGGTTTTACCATTGTGTTCGTTAAAACACAGTTCGTTTATTATAACGTCATAGAGGTTCATACGGAAGTCACACAGTGCTTATGCTCTTGACCAAAATTTTTTAGCGACTTTCTCGAACCCTTTATCAATAAAACTAAAACTTTGCGGGGGCGATCAAAAAATTGTTCAAAGCAAAAAATATTTTGCTTGTGTGTTATTATGCCTATTACGCACCTTTTTCAAATACTAGCTTTAAAAAATAAAATTTTTTGACATTTTGATCCACCCTACTAAACATATACTGATGTTTGCTCTGTATAAACCTTAAGAAATCAGAGTGCACTGGTACATGAAAAAGAAGCGATAATGTGATGATATATCAGACGAAAAGGGTCAAGGAAATGCAGTGGCGATCCTTTAACAAATAGTTGGAAAAAAGTG
>CAWYPQ010000465.1:0-54211 GCA_963965965.1 Trididemnum nubilum
CATAAAACAATGGCACACTAAGTTGAGCCGTTCTAAAAATTGATTATTGCGGGGGCCATTTGGAGGGTCCCCGGGGAGGTGGCACCCCCAAACTATGCCAAAATTTTTGTCTGTTAAATATCTACTGATATCAAAACAAACTGGCACCCTAAGTTGACCCATAGAAAAAACTGATTTGGGGGGTTCCCAGGGGGTGAGTATAACGATTTCCGAAGTCGAGCCGAAAAATCGGGCTCGGGCAACTCCTGCAAACGGCCCATAAAGTTATGCTCCAGCTCTACCTAGTGGTCAAAGAAAGTTCGGTTGTTCTAAACAAGCTTACAGGACCAACTGGTGATCTTACGATTTTATTTTATTGTTTTTGCAATCTTAAATATTTTGGCATGCCATGACGTCACATATGACGTAGATATGACGTCATTTTTGCCAAAAATGTATGATAGCAAGCAAAATATTGCTCAGATTGGTGGAGTCTCTCAATGATATCAAACTCTGCTAATTGATTCAAATGTTGGATCAACATCTTGCGTAGCTTAATTTACGTCATTTTGTGACGTACGGTAATTATGATGTCCTGTTTGCCGAAAATTCCAACAAAACGACAGCAATATGTTTCTATTTAAAAATATTAGTTTAGTGACGACATTTTGCAATCAGCTTAGTGCTTCAAGATACAATAGCTGCTTGTAGCAGATGACGTCATTTTATGACGACGTGTTTGCAAAGAATTGTATTAAAACAACAGAATGTAATGCAAGCACAATTGTTTTTTAAAAGCATTAGTTTAATGACTACATTTTGTAATGAGCGTATTACTTCAGATACAGTACAATAGCTGCTTATAGCAGATGATGTCATTTGGTGACGTCATTACATCTGGTGATGTCATATGGCAGTGTTTTGTCCTTTGCTGCAAAGTTGACAACCATAGAAGATGTGCTTTGTGTAGGAACAATGAGAGGACGTGGGCATAAGGTATTATTAAATGCAAACCAAGCGAAAATTGTCGAAGCGTTGACTTGTGATCTATGCTCCAAGGTGCGTCCAGGGTTGCTAGAAAGCTTGCGCCGTATCAAGGGTGGTTTCGAGACAACGGTTTCAGATTGAAATTATAGTGCCAAACGTTGAAAAACGGTGTCATTGTCAAATCTGACGTAAAAAATATTAGCCATTTTGTTCGTTGTACGTCAACCTATTGACTGTTCTTTGATGCAGATAGTGAGACTCCCTTAACAAAATTCTGGTTGCACCCCTGGATAATAGCAAAAACAATGTCTTAGAATGTAATGTTGCGTATTAACGATGCTTACGGGGCAATGAATGTAAAGCAAGCACAGTTTGCTTTAAAATACGTCAATGATGGCTGCCATCTTGATTGTTTTCGCTAGCATTCATTGCCCATTGGTACAGTTTCCCAAGCAAGCACATACTTTTGCGCATACAATTTCGTTCCTTGCACACTTAAAATATTCCTTGCACCCGCATTTATTGTAAGTAGGACACGACAAACGTTTGAAGCTTCCGGCAAGTTAGTTTTACCGGAGGATGTACCGACTCTGTTGCTTGCCATCTCCATGCATAAACTTGAAGATGGATTTTTAATCAAACACTGACTTCATCTAATGGCTTGAAAAGCCGATCGTTTGATGTGCTGTTTCAAATCATCCAACATTGGTGGTATATTTTCTGCGGTTGCTCCTCCTTTAGCAAACAGAATTCTTCTCGCAAGATTGACTTCGCATGTGTTGGTAGTAGAACTGTACAGGCGCACGACAAACTCTTCCAGTGCCTGAAAATCAGACTCAGATATTTGTGGAGGAGAGCTAGCTGTTGATGGAAGACAGTTTTGCAAAAGTAGAGGTTCTCTCTGGAAATATTTTCCAGGATTCAAAAAACAACTTTTTACCTTTTCCGCAAGATGAAGATGGGGTATCGCTACCGCTGAAAGCATGAAAAAATACTTATCCATTACATACAGATGGTCCAAAAGTTTTGCTCATTTCGTGGACGGGAAGGAATTCCGTCGTTTCTCCAGTTCTAAATTCAATCCAAAGTTCACTTAGTTTTGGAAGTCGTGGAAAAGCGTACACTGCAATGACAACCAGACCTGTGTTTACCGTTTCAAAAGGAAAGTAAATTGCAACTTTTGGAAGCATGTTTAGCGTGAAGACATAATCTTTGATCTGTTTCCTCATGGATGCATAGTATTAATTCAACTAAGTCAAAATCATGATTACAAAGCACATCTTTGTTGCAGGTTACAACCAAAATACGGTTACTCTGAATATTTGCAATCGCAGAACTTGCGAGCATAGGAAACACTTTTTTATTTTCATCGCAGCGCAAAAATCATTTTCAATCCGTAAGCAGACGACCGCAAGAAAACGAATTCATTTCCGTCCACGAAATGAGCAAAACTTTTGGACCACCTGTATGTAATGGATAAGTATTTTTTCATGCTTTCAGCGGTAGCGATACCCCATCTTCATCTTGCGGAAAAGGTAAAAAGTTGTTTTTTGAATCCTGGAAAATATTTCCAGAGAGAACCTCTACTTTTGCAAAACTGTCTTCCATCAACAGCTAGCTCTCCTCCACAAATATCTGAGTCTGATTTTCAGGCACTGGAAGAGTTTGTCGTGCGCCTGTACAGTTCTACTACCAACACATGCGAAGTCAATCTTGCGAGAAGAATTCTGTTTGCTAAAGGAGGAGCAACCGCAGAAAATATACCACCAATGTTGGATGATTTGAAACAGCACATCAAACGATCGGCTTTTCAAGCCATTAGATGAAGTCAGTGTTTGATTAAAAATCCATCTTCAAGTTTATGCATGGAGATGGCAAGCAACAGAGTCGGTACATCCTCCGGTAAAACTAACTTGCCGGAAGCTTCAAACGTTTGTCGTGTCCTACTTACAATAAATGCGGGTGCAAGGAATATTTTAAGTGTGCAAGGAACGAAATTGTATGCGCAAAAGTATGTGCTTGCTTGGGAAACTGTACCAATGGGCAATGAATGCTAGCGAAAACAATCAAGATGGCAGCCATCATTGACGTATTTTAAAGCAAACTGTGCTTGCTTTACATTCATTGCCCCGTAAGCATCGTTAATACGCAACATTACATTCTAAGACATTGTTTTTGCTATTATCCAGGGGTGCAACCAGAATTTTGTTAAGGGAGTCTCACTATCTGCATCAAAGAACAGTCAATAGGTTGACGTACAACGAACAAAATGGCTAATATTTTTTACGTCAGATTTGACAATGACACCGTTTTTCAACGTTTGGCACTATAATTTCAATCTGAAACCGTTGTCTCGAAACCACCCTTGATACGGCGCAAGCTTTCTAGCAACCCTGGACGCACCTTGGAGCATAGATCACAAGTCAACGCTTCGACAATTTTCGCTTGGTTTGCATTTAATAATACCTTATGCCCACGTCCTCTCATTGTTCCTACACAAAGCACATCTTCTATGGTTGTCAACTTTGCAGCAAAGGACAAAACACTGCCATATGACATCACCAGATGTAATGACGTCACCAAATGACATCATCTGCTATAAGCAGCTATTGTACTGTATCTGAAGTAATACGCTCATTACAAAATGTAGTCATTAAACTAATGCTTTTAAAAAACAATTGTGCTTGCATTACATTCTGTTGTTTTAATACAATTCTTTGCAAACACGTCGTCATAAAATGACGTCATCTGCTACAAGCAGCTATTGTATCTTGAAGCACTAAGCTGATTGCAAAATGTCGTCACTAAACTAATATTTTTAAATAGAAACATATTGCTGTCGTTTTGTTGGAATTTTCGGCAAACAGGACATCATAATTACCGTACGTCACAAAATGACGTAAATTAAGCTACGCAAGATGTTGATCCAACATTTGAATCAATTAGCAGAGTTTGATATCATTGAGAGACTCCACCAATCTGAGCAATATTTTGCTTGCTATCATACATTTTTGGCAAAAATGACGTCATATCTACGTCATATGTGACGTCATGGCATGCCAAAATATTTAAGATTGCAAAAACAATAAAATAAAATCGTAAGATCACCAGTTGGTCCTGTAAGCTTGTTTAGAACAACCGAACTTTCTTTGACCACTAGGTAGAGCTGGAGCATAACTTTATGGGCCAGGAGTTGCCCGAGCCCGATTTTTCGGCTCGACTTCGGAAATCGTTATACTCACCCCCTGGGAACCCCCCAAATCAGTTTTTTCTATGGGTCAACCTTAGGGTGCCAGTTTGTTTTGATATCAGTAGATATTTAACAGACAAAAATTTTGGCATAGTTTGGGGGTGCCACCTCCCCGGGGACCCTCCAAATGGCGCCCCCGCAATAATCAATTTTTAGAACGGCTCAACTTAGTGTGCCATTGTTTTATGATATCAGCAGAGATTTAACAGACAAATATTTTGACATAGTTGGGGGTGCCACCCCCCCTGGGGACTCCCCCAAATAGACCCCCAAGAAATCAAATTTTTTGGCTCAACTTAGGGTGCCAGTCTGTTTTGGTATCAGCAGATATTGAGCAGACAAATGTTTTGACATAGTTTGGGGGTGGGAACCCCCCCAAATGGACCCCTCAAAAATCAATTTTTTTTACGGCTCAATTTAGGGTGCCAGTCTGGTTTGAATTAGCAGATATTTACAGACAAATATTTTGGGCATAGTTTGGGGGTGCCCCCCCGGAGATCCCCCAAATGGACCCCCAAAAATCAATTTTTTTGAACGGCTCAACTTAGGGTGCCAGTGTTTTATGAGATCAGCAGAGATTTAACAGACAAATATTTTGGCGTAGTTTGAGGTGCCACCCCCCCGGGGGACTCCCCCAAATGGGAAACCTCAAATCGACCCCCAAAAAATCAATTTTTTGAAAGCTCAATTTACCGTGCCAGTGATGTATGATATTAGGAGATTTTAACTGACAAATATTTTGACTCTACTTTTCTGGAGGTTGTTCCATAATCAGATATTTTTGAATAATAATAGCTGATTTAACGTTAGACAAAAAGTACTTTTGAGCGTCACAGCATTAGCTATGCGTCGGTCGTTCACTGGGTTTGCTTGCAAACTCCCATCTAGTTTACACACAGAGTTTAATTTGGCCCGCTACCAGAACACATTTATTTGTTGAAATTTGGTTCAGAAAAGTAGGACTACGTACAATGACATAACGTTACTAAGATTAGGTTTAGGGCGAATAGTGTTTAACTTTCGTCATACTTATATTTGCACTCAGTGACTAATTTATTTTTTGTTTGCGTAACAGTCAATAAAATTTCTTGATCATTGTTTTTCTATTTGTTTTTGTCGATTGGTTTGTCAAACGCATGCCAGCGGATTGCAAATTTGATTCTAAGATAATGTTTTTGGTGATAAACAGCCAAATGTGCAAAATAATGTTGGTTATTTTGTTAGCATTTCCAGTTTCTTCAGACTCAAAAGCTGAAGCAATATTGTAAGAATGCTACTAGATGACAAGCTAATTTTGTTGTTTATATGCCAGATTGTTGAATTAATTATTGTCTACTATCACTAGCAAGAAGCAGCTTGAGATTGTACAGTTTTTCTCCTGCATGAATCGCAAAATACAGTATCGAAGTAAAATTAAATGCACTTCCGTCTGCTTGTCATAAAGCCCCGGATACAAACCCAAAACAAAACAAAAACAAAACAAAACAAAACTTTGCAACTGAGGTGCTATTCTATCCTGCAAAATTAGAGTGGTCTTCACTTAGTTCGGAAGCAATTTCCTCTTAAATTTAAGTCGAAATTCAAAAAGCAAAAGGTCTGCATTTTGCTCTCGAATTCGGCCTTTATTTTTTTACGAAGTTAAAGTAATTTTCGCGTTCTTCATCACTTCCTGATATTTGCTTCAGACCAAGCTTCAACCTGTACGGCGCCCTACATCAGCGCGGGCCCTTCCAAAAGTCTTTGGCCTGGTACTCTATACTCGCTTGACCACCATCCCAACAGCCTTTTCAGGCGAAAAGTTAGTGCATTTAAAAGAAGGCACAGCAACAATTTAATTAAATTTGTTTTAACAGTTTAAAACCCTGGTTGCGCGCCTGATATTTGGAAGCACTTAGACCCGATTTATATTCGGCGTGAGTTGAGTAGAATCTTAAGCGTTTCCTTAGTTCATTTCAAACAAACTTCAGTCGACCCGACAGAGGCGTAGCCAGGATTTTTGAATGGGGGGACCCAAATGGCAAATCACGTGCAATGACGTCATCAGAAACTTCGAAAGAGGAATTTTTTGTCGGGGCAAAGATAAGCAGAATGGAAGATCAGAAGCCGTGGCCTGGTGTTGGCACGTAACTAGGAACTCGTCCGAAGGGGAGGGCTTAAACCAAGAGTTAAAATGTGAAAATGTCTAAATTGGAAGACGTGTTGAGTAAAGAAGTGTACTGTAATTCAAACGTATTACTGACGGGGGTCTGGGGGCAAAGCCCCCCAGCCGCTGGGCGATTTTTGGTAATTTTTTGAAAAACACCATTGGATCATATTTTGCCCGCATTCAGAGCCTCATTTGGAAGTACTAGATTTTTAACATTTGAATACCAATTGAAAAAATTAAGTTGTTCAATCCTTCTTTTGCTTGCAATTTAAGTTCAAAACACGTTTAAAATCTTGCATTTTGGGGTTGAATTTTGTAAGTGACTTGGTCCAAGTAGGGGGAAATAAAGTACATTGCCTCCTGCAATATTTTAGCAGTAAATAACAATCCACTAGAAAATTTTCCTTAGAGATTATTGTTTTGTCATGAAAACAACCAATTATAGGAGTACGTAAACGGCCAGGAGGTCCAGGCCCACTCAATTCAAAAATTTGTTCAATGAGCATTTTCCTTACTGTGGCTAATGTTTTTCAAAAGTATTTTCTTGCATAAACACTGGCCAAGTGGAGATGAATTGTTATTGAAAAACCTACAATAGATTGTTTGGTCTACTAACCATGTTATTGCCCAGGCCGAATTTACATTGAGTTGGACTCTTGGCACTTTGGTATTTTTGCAATATTTTTCTGCCAATTATAGGTGAAGATCAAAAAAGTCTTATATGAGCGCGGGACTCCTGGCACTGTGCCATATGCTAAATCCGTCCCTGGTTATTGCATTACGTTCATAAAAAGGTCACATGAAGGCCTGAATTAGCAACTTTAGGATAAAAACCCTTAATTTCACTCGGGTTATACGTTTAAATTGGCTGGCAAAGGTTAAATGGAGGGGTCCGGGTCTCCTGGATGAATATTATTGTTGGGGGGCCCATTTAAATTGGGGGCCATTTAAATATTGTTGTAGGGGGCATTTTTGAATTGTTTGGCAAAAATTAAATTAAGGGGCCTGGTCCCCCTGGATCAATATTATTGTTGGGGGCCCATTTAATTAAATATTATTGTAGGGGGGGCCAAATAAAATGGTTGGCGAAAATTAAATTGAGGGGGCCCGGGCCCCATGGATCAATATTATTTTAGGGGCCATCTAAATATTATTGTAAGGGGCCCATGTAAAATGGTTAGCAAAAATTAAATTGAAGGGGCCCCGGGCCCACTGGATCAATATTATTGTTGGGGGCCCATTTAAATTGGATTCGATTTAAGTATTATAAGGGGCCCATTTGAATTGATTGGCAAAAATTCAATTGAGGGGGTCCGGGCCCCCTGGATCAATATTGTTGTTAATTACTGCTGTACACGTGTACTGTTGTACGCGAAGATGCTAAAAGAAACTAAACCAGAAGAAACAATAGTCTTTTTTGTGATATTTTTATCATTGATAGCATTTCAATTGGGGGGGGGGGGGGGGCGGGCTTCCTGGCCCCCCCCTGGCTACGCCTATGCAGCCCTGTGTATCCTACGGCTTTAGCCGCCTGCAAGTTGCCAGTTGTTTAAATAAATTATGGATACGCTCAAACGCTTTTGATCCAACGCCCAGTGTAGATCTGGCATTTCAAGCGAGTTATAACAGTTGGTCAGTGAAAGCGACCAAGAGCAAAAAAATTGGTTACCGAAGTTTTACTCCAACCGTGATGTGACGTTAGAAAATAAATTTGATAGCCGCATATGCTTTGAGTCGTCAGCAAAACAGTTAGCAGAACTGTTTTCTTATTTTCCAAGCAATTTCAAATATTTTGAAACAAAATCAACGCATTTTCGTAATTTATATGATCTGCTACGATTTAGGTCCCTCCTCCCAGACAGTGATATGCGCGAAAACATTTTTTTCTCTTTTTCAAAGACAAACTTGGAGATACTTACGCATTATTGTAGTTACGCATTATAATGAAAAGTAATAGAGTGACTGAATCCACATTCCAGTAAATACGTCGAATTTTTATGACACTTAACTGTCAAAAATCGCCATTTTTAAGAGCCGAGTTGTTAGCGAAAATTGATTCTGGCCCACCGAGACCTTGCGTAGTTTATTTTTGGCAAGTAATTTGGCAAGTACAAAAAGGTTACCGACCTCAGCTCTAAAATGTGCTAAATGCTATTAATGTGATACTAAACATGGCCTTAAAACGATTGTTTTATCAAAAAATATCGCAAAAATTGCCCAGCGCCGTCCCACCCCCTTTGGTTTCCGGCGACTGGAAGTTCCGCCTCCAGATCCCTATTTTGATAAGGTTTGAGATACTTCTGTTTGCCTTACACGCTGCACGCTGGATACATTTTTCGACACAGATAAAATCTAGTTTGAGATTCAAGTCCTTACCTCAGCAAATTTGTGGTTGCGCTCCCACCAGTACTTTATTAGTATTAATTAGCATATCAACTAATCTGACATACAAAAAATGTTATTTCAGCCTTAATTTTGTCAATTTGTTGGTGGCAGATTAGGGGCGGATCCAAAAATTTTTGCAGGGATTCGCTCAATATCCATTATTTTTGCAAACGTTTTTGTAGGATTTTCCCTTTCAGGTTAATAGTTTTAGGTGCAACAAGCCACGATGTGGCATTCCAAAATAAAACTTTCTACTCTGGCGATTAGTTTAGCCTTGCGCGAAGCCAAAAATCTGCAATTGGGGGCTATTACGGAGGTCTAGGGTTGGAAGCCCCAGCTGCCGGAGGCCGTTGCGGGTCGGCGATTGGGCGTTCAGAGATTTTGCAATTTTTGTTTACACAAAAGAACTTAATTTTAGGTCTATTTTAGCAAAAATTAATGTTTTTGAAACAAGGCATAGAAATTGACCGCTTTATTTTGTAAAATGTAAAGTTTATTAAGCAGGAAAGGAAAGTTGAACCCCCCAGCAACTGGACCATACAGTACTACATGTACTACAACATTGTACAGCATGCACCACATGCACTTCATTTTAGAAGGGCATGTTGTGGTAATACTGATTTTAGTTTAAACGATTTTGCCAAGAATCTAGACAGTCTATTTTCGATAGCTTCGATATGTTTACGAGAGTTCAGATTTAAATCAATAATGATTCCTAAAATTTAACATTACTTTTAGCATTAATAACGGTGCCATCAAGTTCAACAACTAATCGGTCGCAGTTTTGTTCGATTTGGGAGAGATTGCATGAACATGACATTTTTGTGAGTTGATGGTTAATTTGATAGATAGGAGGCTTGAAAGTGTCAGTTTGTTGGCTCTAGGGATTTGAATTCTTAACATTAGGCACGTGCCATCAGCCAAAAGTGTACGAGTACCTAGGACAGCATTTGTTGAATCACTTATATATATCACGGAAAGTAATAAACGAAGTGTTGAACCCTAAGCTACGCCAAAGGGTTATGCTGCAGATCTGAATTGCACCATTTTATTAAAGCAATTGTTTTGTTTAACTCTAAATGTCCGTAAAATTGCTATTTTGATTTTAATTTGCGAATTTTTTCAAAAGTCATATTGTCAAATTGTATTTGAGCCTGAATAATGTTTCCTTATGCTTGCTTCTTGCCGCGGTGTAAAAGCTTTATACTGCTCGAAAAATTGTATTGCGTTTTTTTTGTTGTTGTTGGATTCCATGTAACATTTGTTCGATTTTTATCTCAAAATTTTTGGGAAACGGATAAAGCTCCCACAACTTGACACAAGATACAATGCAATGATTGTGATGTACCATTGGCCATTGTTAAGATTATAATATGAGCAAATAATTTTCGCAGAGTTTGTTATTTCATCGAAGTGGTACATTTTTATGATAATTCTAAAAGTTCCAAACATTGAGGTCTCTGCCCCAGATTATTGAGCAATATGCTTCTTAATTTCAAACTTCGCCACTAAAAAATTAATACCAACATAAACAAGCAATGTACATTAAACATTTTAAAAAGAAGCCAGAATTTAGCCATACTGTTACCCATAGGCGTAGCCAGGATTTTTGATTGGGGGGGGGGCCCATACCAGTGGCGGATCTGGAAAATTTTGGTGGGGGGGATTTTAAGCACAAACCCTCAAAAATTCGGATATCTTCACCGAAATTGAGAGTGATTTTTGGGCCGGAATCGGAAATTCGAACGTTTTTTCCGCCCAAAATCAGGTGGTCTCCAAAAAAAAAAAAAAAGGTCTTCACCGAAATTGAGAGTGATTTTTCGGCCGAAATCGGAAATTCGAACGTTTTAAACATCGCCAGGCTATGTTGTCATAACTTTTTGCCGTTAGTGGAATTTTGATTGGGGGGGCCCAGGGGGCCCGGGCCAATCGAATGTTTATGCTGTTACCGTTACCTTTGATTGGGGGGGGCCCAGGCCCTGGCTACGCCTATGGTGTTACCGCAGCACATTTTGGCAAGTTGCGTTGAGTATGCTCCACGAAGAATTTCCTAAATCTTACGCTCTGCGGAAATTTCGGGGAGAAAATTATAGAATTCAGCAGAATTTTTTGATAACGTATATCTGCAGCATATGGAAATTCTCAAAAAATTTCAGATAGTTTTTGCAATAAAATTTCGGCAGATTTGAATGTTTGAAAAATTTTCGGTAGAGACAAAGCCTTCCAGATACAATTCTGGCAATATAATTGGTGGTTTAGAAAAGATCACGCTACAAAACACTTACCGGTACCTCGTTATGCAAACCCATAAATAGAAAGATTAATACCATAAATTCTAACTTCTAAATAATTATCCTAAGACTGTAAAAATATGGCTAACCAATTGTCAGAAGTGGAGTCCTCCAGGGCGTCTTCGAGGAGACATTTTGACTTGGCCTTCGCCTCAAAGCTCAAGTCCTTGGCCTCGAACCCTACAAGTCCTTGGAAAGTTGATTATTGGTACGAAACTTGAGAATTGCCTTGATCAAAATGTTCATATCTTCGAAGCTTTTCGTCTGACACTTGTCAACAAGAATCGTCAGAATAGAGAGCGCAGAAAAAGGAGCGGCTATTTATAGGAAAAAGCCGAGTTGCGATTGGCTGAAAAAAACCAATGAGAGAACGCAATTAGTGCACAATCTTTAAGCTGTACAAAAACTCTTTTTGTCGGCAGCGGGCGGGGTTAGAAGTTTTGATAAAAATGGTTTCAAGAGCAGATAGATGAAAGGGAAAGCGGCCTTGGGCAGGAATAGAGAATCTACTGTCATCATGATGCTGAGCACAGGTAGGATTGTGTAAAGGATGAAGTCCAATGGTTGAATCAGAAGCAAGGGATTGGATATTAGTCTTGGTGGAAGATTTGCACCGACGGGCAAAAAGTAAGCATTTCTGGGAAGAAGAACAAGAACGGATAGATTTGTGGACTGTTATTTAATTCTGTCCTGCAGTCTCTGGGAAGTACGGCGTACATATCGCCTGTCACAGTGGCATAAGAATCGGTAAATCACGTTGCTTTTCTGTAAAGCAGGCAGTATATCGTTGTTGGTAGGGGAGAGAAGCTCGTTGGTAGAGTAAACAACACTACAGCGGAAAAGCACTGTTTGGCAGCAGATTTTGCTTGCTTATCACACCGGGTAGAAACAGAACCGAGCCATGGGAGATGTAGATAGACGGGGCATCTTTCGGGTCCAAATTTAGGCAGAGCGTGAAATTACTTCATCTTCTTAGCCATTAACGACTTGATAACGTGCTCGGGGTATCCACTAGCCTGTAAAATAAACTTTGATTTTGTCGATTTCAGATGGCAATCTTTCAGGAGAACAGATGGCAAGAGCCCGGTGAGTTTAAGTCAGAATTAAGTTGGTTTTGCGTTTCTGTAGCTCAAGGAATTCCAGCGTAGATATCGACCGGTGAAAGTGAGTTTCCGGTAGATGGAGGTGATAAACTTAGAAGGAGATTTTTCAACCAACACATCCAGAAGTGGGAGAGCAAGGTTAAATTCTTTTTCAAAAATAAAGCGGAGAGAAGAGTGAAGTGAATTGAGGCTGTCTAAGAAAAGATCGCACTTATCTTCGTTGCCGAATACTACAAAGGTGTCATCCATATAGCGGTAATACAATTCCGGCTTGGAAGTGGTCTGAAAAAATTTAGATTCGTAGTAGCCAACAAAATATTGGCTACGGCTGGTCCAAGGGGTGATCCCATAGCGACCCAGTCGATTTGGCGATGCATGATGTAACTGAAGCTAAACTCGATAGAAGAAGTAGCCATCTTCATGAGTTCAACGAAGATTTGCCGTGGAAAAGATACAGGAGGGTGTTCCGAACTATAAAGAGCGTCAGCACAGATTTGAATAGTCTCCTCTAGAGGGATATTTGTAAACAAACTCGAAATGTAGAAAGAGCAGAGAAATACGGAGAAAAGTTCCAAATTTGAAGTTTTTAATAATGTCAGCAAAGGTAAAAGAGTCCCGTATGCAGTTTCTCGAATAGAGAGTGACAACTGGTTCGAGAAGAGAAGAGAGATATTGTCCCAGCTGGTGTTGCGCTGAACCAGTCATAGACAGGACAGGACGGGTGGGAGTGGCACATTTTTCTTGAGTGTTTTGGAGAGGCTGTACAAGCGCGCCGCTGAGAGCCAGTCGGTCAAATGAGATCGTATAAATTTGTAGGGAGCATATCATTTTTGTGCAACTGCAGTAGGCGGCGTTGTATCCGGGATTCGATCTTTGATATGTTGTTCTTTTCGCTTGATGGGCCGAGTGTCAAAAATTTGGTTTCGTCGCCAAGAATGGAGTTCATTTTTTCGATGTAGTCGGTTTTGTTTGAAATAAGCACGCCCGATAATTTGTCTGGTTTGGTAATTAGGATATAGCTGTTTGATCGCAAGGATTTCATAGTACTGAGACATTCTATGTGCACAAAAAAATCGCAAGCATCAACAGGTGTGCATCAGTAAGCGTGAGCCAAATCGCTCAGTTTGGCTATCAAAGCGGAGTGCTTTTCGGGTGATTAAGAGCGATGGTGATGTAGTTGAGCAATTTTAACTTCATACTTTGCAAAACTTGCTTCTCTCTTTGGGTTGGTAGGTGGAAGGCAGAAGTTGAGTTCGTGCTAAAGTACGAATTCTTCTGTAGAAGAAAGTAGGCTATGTAGTCTGATAGATTGGTGATGTTTTTCTTGCCCGGGTTAGCTGTGTTGCCAAAACGTTGTAGTCGAAGTAAACAAAGGTTGTGTTCGTTTTTTGACTGATTTTCTTTTTCTTTCACATTGTCAATCTTGCCAACGTAGCGACTAAAACGCAATAGATCGAAGAAGAATAGAATTGTTCGAACATGGAACCACAGTATTAGCTTTACAAAAAATATAAAAAATACAAAAAATACAGTTATATAATTTTGTTGTAAAAATTGCCATGGCTTTGACCGACATAAAGACTAAGGTTTCGTGATACTTTTATTTACCAAGAGGAGGAAAGTAAATTGAAACTCTATCAGAAAAATCTAATAAACATAAAACGGAAATCAAAATTTTTGATCGAAACAAACTTCCATCTAATGCCAATCATTAAGTAAATCTGGAGCTTTCGTTGAAGGCGCATTTAAAAATTTTTAATTTGTAGGCTTTTGCAAGAAGTGCCTAGCAGTACCATATTGGCTAATCTACGACAGACAGCTCGCCTAAAATGAAAGGTGTTTATGAAATGTTAAATAACGTAGTCGTTCCAGATTCGCCACCCTGGAAAGATAATTCAGAATTTCCAAAGACAAGTGAAATGCTTCAAGACATCGCAAAAAACAGGAGTAGCAGTACTGCACAAAACACAAAAGAATGTAAAAATAGATTGAAAATTTTGAAGCTAAACTATATACTCAACAGTAATCATGGCGAAGGCGAAGGAACGCAAACAATGGAGACAACAGAACGCGCCATAAATAAAAAAGAAAATGAGCGCATATTGCCTGAAGAACAAGTTTCAAGAAATCTACTTGCTGCACTTGACCATCTTGAAATTCGAAACTCCGAAGGCCAGAATAAAGGGTTACTAGACGTTGAAGAATGCATCCAGGATACGCATAAAATTTTGATGAAAAACTTGATTGACAAAGCAAAACGTGGTGAATTTTCTTCTGAATTAAAAATGGCAGCTGATGATCGTCATTTTTATCCTAAGTTTGATTCAAAGGAAGAAATTCATGACGAAATTCAAACAATAATAGACCGATATAATGCTACAATTGATTACATAATAAATTGCCCTGAGCTTGACCCTACTGAACAAATTTCGATGTATTTTCGGTGTGCTGCTTGGATCTTGTACAACTTCGTGACTCTGCATCCTTTCGCAGATGGAAACGGAAGGATGTGTCGTTTGCTGGCAAGCCATTGCTTATATTTGGTATTTCCATTTCCATGTCCTATTTACAACATCTACGCACCAACAAAAAGAGATGACTATCTTAATGCCATTAAAAAAGCACGTGAGTTGGATGGCAAAGAGCTTGGTGATTTAGTGGCCTTGATCATTGAATCCGGTTGGTGGACTGCCAGATATGTTAACGGATCAGATGAGGTTCAGCTTTAAGTTGTTTTCAAAGTTGAACAAATCACTTTGGGCCAAATTGTTTGCATTTTTTTTATAATGTCTTTGAGCTTATTTTATACAATTGTTTGCAATTGAAGTTTAAAGGAACAATCAGGTATGCGGTGATGCAGGTTTATGTTTCTCTAGAAAGATTTTATAAATTCAAAATTTTTTTGCACTACAAACTTACAGTTTGTGCATCACTTCGCTTTAAAGATGCTAAAGTGTTTTATAGATGCGTTTAGACAAAACAAACGTTTGCACGTGAAAGCTCGTGTAAACTTACCGAAAAAAAAAGAAGTTTTCTCTATGCTTTGTGCACGTTTGATGATATATGGCAGAGGTGCCTTAAGTTTTCGAGAAACGGGTCGCAGAGCCTTCTGAGCGGGCCACGCTGTCAGTGCCCGCCAGAAATGTGTAGTAAACGGTTTCTAGTGATATTTGATTCCAAAACTGGCGGAAATTTAGGTGAAGACCAGAAAAAAGGACTGGTTATGGGGCGCCGTTTGTGTACCCTAATTTGTGCAATGGTTTTTTGCATATTTAATTAAATAGTTATTTTAATTAAATATTCAAAAATATATGCCGCAGAATAAACCGTTGCAAAAATAAATAGACAAAAAACTGCTACACAAAAATTTTTTGCGCAAAAATTTTTGACACAAAAATTGTTGTAGCAAAAATAAATCCACAAAAACTTTTGGGGATTTATTTTTGCAACATCATTTTCTGCATCAAAGTTTTTTGCATTACAATTGTTTGTGTGACAAATATTTGTACATTTATTTTTGATAGCAAAGAAACAACACACGCCGAAATAAATGTGCAAAATTTTGTGACGCAAAAAATGTTGATGCAAAATTTCTTGTCGCAAAAAAAAACGCGTGCAAAAATAAATCGTCAAAAATATTTGACTATTTAGTTCGTGTCCATAATGATCAAGGGTTGAAATTATGCGGCGTGAAGGTAACAGCAAGGTATAAAACTGGAACTTCAAGACGAAACCTTCAAGCTGTACGCAGCTATAGTAATGTGCTAGCCTGCTTATGAGACCTCTCGTTGGGCTAGGAAATGATGGTTCATTCACCCGTACCTTCCCGTCTGCATAATTCTAACCATTGATCATTATGGACACGAACTAAATAGTCAAATATTTTTGACGATTTATTTTTGCACGCGTTTTTTTTGCGACTAGAAATTTTGCATCAACATTTTTTACGTCACAAAATTTTGCACATTTATTTCGGCGTGTGTTGTTTCTTTGCTATCAAAAATAAATGTACAAATATTTGTCACACAAACAATTGTAATGCAAAAAACTTTGATGCAGAAAATGATGTTGCAAAAATAAATCCCCAAAAGTTTTTGTGGATTTATTTTTGCAACAACAATTTTTGTGTCAGAAATTTTTGTGCAAAAAATTTTTGTGTAACAGTTTTTTGTCTATTTATTTTTGCAACGGTTTATTCTGCGGCATATATTTTTGAATATTTGACTAAAATGACTATTTAATTAAATATGCAAAAAAACGTTGCGCAAATTATGGTGTAATAAATATTCAAAAATTTTTGCATATTTATTTTTGCCCGTGTTTTTTTTTGTATATTTATTTTTGTACATTTAATTAAAATAACTATTTAATTAAATATGCAAAAAAACATTGCACAAATTAGGGTACACAAACGGCGCTCCATATAGCCTATGTAGGACAGCCTTGTACTGTATATAGCCTATATTTTCTTATTTGTTTATTTTTGTATCATGTTTGATTGTTGGTATGCGAAGCTGTGAATTAGTTCTTCATTGCTCATTTTTTTCCTTCTGATTTATTATGTAAAGTGATGGATGGAGATGCAAAAACTGATGTTTTATGGATTGAGTCCACTTTTATACTGTGAATAGTAACTGTAGAATCTTCTAAAACTGTTTATTTGAGCACTGTATTGTTTTCCTTTTGAACGCCGTTTGATTGCGGGTTGTTGGAGTGACGTCGGTCATTATCGCGGTTGGACAATTGATCCAATAAGAATTCCAGCTACAATCCAAGATCAACTTTTTGTTACTGTGGCACTGGCAGGCGGCAGTGGCTGTAAATCCTATCCTTAGGAAGAATTCTCCCCATCGTAAAAGTTGCCGTGATCAAACAGCAGTCAGTTCGGCAGTAATTTTTGACACCAACTTTTCAGTCGAATTTTTGTTTAAAGCGGCCAAACTAATAATCAAGTGCTTGCTCTAAGGTCGCAACATTGTAATCAGTCCACACGACTAGGGCCTATAAAGAATTAAAAAGAGGGACTGTTTGCAAATTGTCACTTTTAGATTTTATATATTGTTTTTAGTCCAGCGTAATTGCTGCAACTTACGTATACGTATTGATAGTATAGTTGTGCTATAATTCATATTATTACTTGTAAGTTTTGCATGAACGGTAACAATGAATTGCATTACATTTGATGAAAAAAATTTGTTTGAGGTAAACAAAGTATTATAATTGATTTACTTTGTTTTGTGCTTCGTTCCAAGCACACGCACAGCAGCAGTTCTCTATGTTTTCGTTTCTCCCTAATAGCCTACTTTGTCGTGGATGCAAGTTTAGTTGGAGTATTTTGACTTCAAAAATTTTTAATTGAGGTTTTTAGAATGCTACCAAGTGACGCAAGCGCTTTCACAAAATTGTTGGTTCGTGTGAACTAGAGGCCAATCCGACTTGAGCACGGCAAAGTGTTGATAAAAACTTAAAAGCTGTAAACAATAAACTTTGAAACGGCTACTTGTTTCTCTACTTGAACCATACCAGTAGCTTGGGCACAACAGTTGTATCTTTATGTGCACATAAATCGCATATTCAAAGAAGTCAAAATATTTACCACCATCAAAGCGCAACTTTTAACTAAACCCATGCAAATGTGTGATTGATGAGCTGATATAACTTTTCATTTTACGGCTGGTGTGATGTTTTTAATTTTTTCAGAGCAGCTGGATCAGATGAGGGGAATTTTTGAGTGTTACTTAATCTAATACAACGAGTGTTTACTTCGCTGAGCTTTATGCAATAGAACCCAGTGACTGTGTTTTTCACAAATTTCGATCGGTTTAGACAATGCGTAACACCCAGAAAAGAATGTATTTCAATGCTCTTTCGGCGGGTATGCCGTATACCCTAGTGCAGGGGTGCCCAAACTTTTTGAAGAACTGGCCACAGTGAAAACAGCCTCTAGTGCGATTTAATGCAAACACTGGTCGAAATATAAGTAAAGACCAAAAAAAGATCTTCGCCGCATTTCGATGCATCTTTTGCCGGAAATTTGGGTGGTGACCATTCTTCTACTCCTTTCATAGGGGAAATTGTTTTCCTGCAAAATTTCTCTTCTAGCCTTTCTTGAAACAAATCGCAGGCCGCAAAGCCTTTTTATGCCAGCCGCTTGCGGCGCATAAAACGGAGTTTGACCAATCCTGTTTTGGTGCATACCAACCCCAAACCAAGAGTATCCCACGTTGCAAGGTATGCAATACACCTATAAGTAGGGCTTTCAATGCTTGTTTAAGGCGATAATAAAAATTTTGATTTCACAACAAAGTGGATTGACGAAAACAGCGCAAATGATTCTTCTGTCACAATCACAACTCACAACAAACATGCTGAACTAACTTGTAAGCTTCGCCCAAAAGTTGTTTCTTCTAATTTTTGATTAGGATAATGCTATCGTAATGAACAGGAAGAGGGGTGAACAAAACAAACATAGCATAACAATGGAGAATGTGTGTAATAGTCGAACAAATCTACGCCAAACTAAGGCTAAGACTGGAAAAAATTGCAAATGGTTTTGTGACAGTTTTTTGTGCAACCTGATGTGGAGAATAAAATATAAAAAGTCTATCAAATCCACCAATCAGAAAGCCGAAAAACTTGGGGGTGAAAAAAGGCGGCTTTCCCGAAAATAGATAGTGGTCGAAAATATGCCAAGTAACATCACTGGTTTATGCAATATGCTAGAAGAATACTTTTTGGCACAGAGTGAGCCTAAATTCTTAAGTTTTTAAAATAGGAAAAAAGAACTGATGACGTCACGATTTTAGCTTGTGACGTTACTTATGAGCTAAAAAAATGTGATTTAGGGTAAAATAATGGTGCTTGAACGCAAATAAAGGCAAAAATTAACAGAGTTTCGAGATTAAAACAAAATTATTAGTTTATTCAAAACACAATGTGATGGCACCAGGCAAAAGATTAGCATAAAACTCGTCGTGGTTGCTGCAAGAACTTAAAGTACATAAATCGAGGGTAACATGAAAACTGGTGAAATCGCATGTCTTCTTCACTTTCAGGAAAGCAAAACTACGCAAAAGTTTTTTGTCACTCAAAAAACTATTTAGTTGAGCGAAAAAATCACTATTCAGTTGAGCGTCTGCAGTAAGCAGAGATAATTTTTGTAACTAAATTTAAAGGTTGAGTCTGCGAAAAACTACAATTTGAAATTTGAAATATCGCTGCCTTTGCAGCTCGTATTGAAGACAGCAGGTCTTCCGTTAAATTTGTTCCGAGTGCCAATTGCCTTGGTTTCTATTAGATAGTTTGCTCACTCAATCCTACCAAATATTATTTTCCAACACCACCCTTTTTTCTGTGAGCATTAACTGCAACGAGTTGGACATCAGCAAGGCTTCAGTTTGAATATTCTACATCTACGTTTTTGGAGTTCATAAATGAAATTCTCCGTCTGCATTGAAAAATTCATCGGTACGTACAATATGATGAATGGAGTTTGATTTAACCTTTACCTTTTAATTTTAGATTTTTAATTTAACCTTTACCTTTTAATTTTAGATTTTAAACTCTGTGTTACTTTTGGCAGATACCCCTGATGATCCCGATTACGGGTGAAACAGACTGTAGGGTTTTAAACTTTTTAATTTTAATTTTTGACGTGTTCTGTGTTATGTTGTGGTACGTACAATATATTTTTTGTAAAATTGTTTGTTGAGTGTGAAAATAGACTCTAAATTTGAACAAGTCAATGAGATAAACGAGTTGTGTGCTTAAAGGTCATATTTTGTTTTTGTTGCAGCATTAATTCCAATTTGTTTTATTTTTGGTTTAAAGTTAAGGTTTAATTTATTCCGTAAAATACTTCATGTGTTTTTTGAGTGCCTAACGTTTACTTTTCTTACAAACCGCTTCGCTTCCGCTTACGTTTACGCAAACGCCAACAAATAAAGGACAAAATTTCAAACAAGTATAGCGTGTTACGAACTTTCGAAGCAGATGGTAGACCAAACCGAATCCGTAACAACTTGTGCGTCAAAAGTTGTTTACCGTAAATTGATGACGTATCAGTTGTTGTTAATGACGCCATAACGTCAATTTTCCTGTGACATATGCCTTTCTGGTCTAGTCAAAAAGCGCGTTACAGTGCTGAAGTACGTATTTTTTCACGCATATGGTGATGTTCAGCTTAGCTTGAAATTTCCAGCTCGGCGATCTTACTACGATGTTTTGGACAATTGAGGTTCCTATGATGTCAGTTATGGGATACGTTACAGTTTTTAATACGCTTATTTGATGAGTTTCGTTATTGCCCTCTGTTTTTTAACGATTGGAGTTGATTTAAAAAAATTATAAATTAAGTAGCATCTGTGACTTGAGAAAGTTTTGAACGCAATTATGACGTCATTTATGCTGACGGCTTCAATAATTAGTTATGGTTGCTCAAGTTTTAACACATTTAACCGCCATGATGTCATATGATTTGTGTAACAGAATACAGATTTTGTGCGTAGGGGAAGGTGGGGTAAGCTGGCTAGGAGGGCAAGTAGGCCATCGCCTTTTTGTCGAAAATTATCAGTCAAATGGTCACGTGCTTTTGTACAACCAATCTCATTCTTGCAATCTACTACCACACTAAGTCAGATAAGTTTCTTCTAAGAACAGAAAAAAGTTACTCGTAAAAAACTGATTTTTGATGATAGTTCGGATTTTGAAAAATTCAGTTCAACATCAGGTTTTGTTGCCTTTGTAAAACATTAGAAAAGTAAGTTTCCAGTCAAAGGTTGGCTGGTGCTTTAGGTATGAATTCCTATTACTTTAGTGTTCTGAACGTCAACCTTTCTACTGCTGTGCGGCTATTTCCAATATGCATAGGTGGGCACAAGTCCGTTAATCATTAATCCGTTAATAACAAAGCTAACTTTTTCATTAACTCATTAATCCGTTAAAAAGTTTTTTCGTGTTAACGGACTAAATTAACTTCCGTTAAGTTCTGTTAACTTCCGCTAAGGATTTCATCGTTAATATTTTGCACCATTCATTCATCGCATTAGTACAAATTAGTTTGTACTGGAAACACTTGTTGCGTAGTAGCACGAGTTTTATAAAAGCGAAGAAAGGAGCTCTTTTTCGTGGCAAATAATAAGCTGCAGCCTCATAGGTCTATTACTTATCGCTGTTCGCAATTTCCAAAGCTTTTCCGATCGCAACTTCGTTAGTGCATTTGAACTTATTTTTATCTTGAAACTAGATTAAACAGTAAAATGTAACTTTCAAAACACAAAAAGGCCACCATAGCAATAAATATTTTCTTACAATCAGCTCAACAGCGTCAATACGCGTTCTAGAAGCAAGTGAATAAAAAGAAATGCAAGTTACACGCAAATACGCGTACTACCGAATTAACGGACCTTATTAACTTCCGTTAATTAAAGCTGAAAATAACGGATTAACGTTAACGGAGGTGTGAAGTTTGTTAACGGACTTGTGGTTAACGAAGCTAACGTTTTGCATTAACTTGCCCTCCTATGCCAATATCACTACCCAGTGGTGTAAGTTAGTCACTGGTATTTGTGACCGATCATCTGTCTGTCCAACTTATTTGGCAAAATTTTCTGGAAACAAATCATCTTGTTTCAAAAGTTTTTGTCAAAATTGGGCCCACAACTTGAGCATTGACAGTCCTCAGCAATTTGTATGTATAGAATGTCAATGAAGAACTCCTGAATTTTGAGCGAGATAGTCACGACACTGATGACTGTAACTTGAAAATGTTTATTGTTTGTGCGCTTTCTTTTCATCTTCTTGAGCCTAGAATAAGTTAATATACAATATAAAACCAGTGAGTAAAAATGCCAACATGTTTTTGTACAATCTGTGTCTGATTTTAACAGTATGCAGAGCTACGAGCATGCTGATGATTGATTAGTTTTTTTGCCAATTTGTAACCTGACTGAGGCAAAAATTACAAAAGCACCATAATAGTTTAACACTGCATGTCGTGGAAATCAAACAAGCTGTTTTGGCTTGTAGCCCACCCAGTACCGGCCCCACGGGTTGGGGGGCATTTTCGGGCCGTGCCCCCCAAGCGAGAGTAAACTTTTGTACCAGCACAAGAGTGCTAGCAAACTTTTGCCTAAAAAGCAAGTCACCACAAACGCTCTTCCGTGAAAAGCAGCAAGACATATCGAGTCAATATATTTCACGTAAACTAACACTTCTGTAGTATATTTTTGGTACAACGTCCGTCTATTTGGTTCACAAAATGTGCTCCCCCAAAAATCTTTGCCCCCTAAACACACTACTCTGGCGCCGGGCCTGAGCTCACCACAAATTCTTTACATACAATTGACAAGCCACTGCGCGTTTACTTGGCTCTACAGAACGGCTAGTATAGATATATCTGCTAGTGCAATAGACGATTTCTTCGTAAAGTTCGTTTATTTTTAAGAAGTGATATGACCAACTTACCCTCATGCACTGGCCAACTACCCTACCAGTGGGGCAAGTTGGTCACTTTGAGAGGACATTTTTAAATTAGCTTTGCGAGCAAAGTTGGAAAGATTTCAAATTACGAAGAATGCTGGATGAAAGCCAAAAGGTTTGATTTACAGAAACTACCTGATTTTTAATTGCATTTACAATGACAAAGATATTTAGAAATTAAAAAAAACGGCCAACTTACCCCACCTTCCCCTACATAATTCGACGTGCATGGCGGTTGCATAACATAGCTAGTTGCGCCACCAGAAAATGTTGTTTTGATTTTTCAATACGATGAATTTTTCAATACGTTGAAGATGTAAGTTGCACACCCTAATGTATGGCGCAGCCTGTTTTAAAGTGCTATGCTTTGTAAAGCAAATGGCAAAAATTTTAACTTTAAAACAAATTTTTATGGCACGACGCCATCGCATCCATTTTACGTGTAGCATTACCGCAACAAACCTTAATGTTTAAAATTTGCAATGCAATAAGGAGTTGGTTTTTTCAAAGCTAGTCCAAATTGAATGCTTTTGCATCAATAAATAAACCAGCAAATTTTGATAATTTTTTAGGGATTTAAATATGGCGCCAAGGCAGCTATTTTTCTTTTATCATCGTAATACAAATTATTTCGAATTTTTAATACTCTGGATTGCTGATTTGCTTGGAATTTTAAATCGTTTTTTTACTCCAAAATGGTGGTGTCGTAAGAACAACACTATAATATGACGCTGCAACGTTATACTATTTTTCGAAGAAGTTTGAAAAACATTAAGTAATGACGGATATTTCACGGGTTATTCTACTAAACCAACTCTTGTTCTAAATTTACAATACAATCCTGCCTAGATAAGCAAGCAGCATCAGGAGAGAAAATATGTTCGAAATATTTTATCAGCAGCGCTGTTAATTAAGAATGAAAAAAATTTTGATCCTTTTTTAAACGTTTTGCTAAACATGGCGTTATGACAGCTACTTTCAAAGCTATGTTATCAAATCAAATATTTCATTATACTCGCTGTATTACGTCAACGCGTGTAGTAAGTTTACGGTGCCCATCTCGGCGTCATTGCGCCCGGGCAACGCAGCTTCTTTCGAAAAAATGTCGCAGTAGTGGCAAGCTGTCGGTAACACTCTGTCAATTTGACCGACCCGAAATTTCAACCTTAGACCTCCCGCTCCAGAGACGAACGTGTAACCGCTCGACCAACTCGCAACAAAAATTGTTTCATTTTTGACTATGCAAACCTTAGATGATTTGCTAGCAGGAATGTGGAGCGGAACCTTTGGAGCATCTTGAGTACGAAAAAAGAAATTAAATTCAAAAAATTTATAAATAATTTGAGAACACTTTACCGTTTTGTGACATCATGGCGGCTCTATTGCGAGTCCTGCTGCAATAACGAAATTTAATTAAAATTTGAAATTTACTGCAGAGATGGTTTGCTTGCAGCAACAGATGGCACAGTGTTATAAGTACTCCCACTACAATGCAATAATTTATTAAAGTGGATTATCATAGGCTTAATTAGGCTTAATTTCTATGTTTTTCGCTAAACAACGTCATGGTGGTTATCTTACGAGCTGCATTTGCATATCAAAACTTGTTTCAAATTCACAGCCCAATATGAACTTGAGAACTTGTAATAGAAAATTGTTGTATGACTAGTTCTACTGTAATTGCTTATCAAAAAAAAGTTGCTTAAAGCAAATTTATTTAAAAATTTTGCTTTTTGTAATGTCATGGCGGCTATTTTGGGATCGCGCAATATCACAAAAATTTCTATTGCGTTGTGAAACTGATGTTCAAATGCTATTTTCCGGACAAAACCTGTAGAATAAGGCAAAGCAAAGCCTTACATAAAAATGTTTTTGAGTAATGGGTTAAATTTTAAGACTAAAATAGAGAATTTTTGAACACTTATAGTTTTAAAATTAAGTTAGTTGGCTACGTGGTTCATGCATGTGCTGAAAGGGGTGAGGACTGTTGGGATGTAAGTAAACCACAAGCCTTTAAAAAGGTTTATTTGCAAATGATGGTCTATTGAACATTCATTTTTCGTCACATATTGTACAAAAAATGTACCACATTTAAGTTTTTGATGTTCGTTTCCGCTTCCGCTTCCACGAAAATTTGCCGCTTCCTCCGCTTCCGCTTCCAGCTTCCTCTTCCACATCCCTGGTTGAAATATTACTGTTTATGTCACAACAGCAAAAGTTGTTTCAACTTTGTACTGCAATGATTGAAGTGCTGATGAGCAAAAAGTATGATTTTGCAGCTCTTACAAGATCAAAATTAAACCGAAAAAACTATTTTTTGTCAAAGTTTACAAAATTTAACATAGTGACGACATCCTTGATGAAGTTATTAAAATCGAAAAAAAAGAGCTTTATCAATACAGATCCGAAAGCCAAGAGATTAATTACTTTTTTCCGTTACGGAAAATGCTATGGCATAAAAAAATTAAAACGATTGATTTTGCTAAAAATTAGATCGTTTAAAATGTGTTTGCGATTATGAAAATGTTGAGAAAACTTAACGAAACTTATGCGAGGTGCGTGTAAACAGTTCAAAAATGCGTAGCAGTACTAAAATTTCAAGCTATTTCATCAGCAAACTGAAAAAAACAAAAGTTTCAAGAGTTGTATTCACTAAATATGACTATTTTTTTGCAATTGTAAATGCAACAAAGTGATGGATTGCCATTGCCATATGACATCATAGGACTCTCCAAACTTTGCCCAAATTACAAACTCAACTTGACTTTAGTTACAAAATTCTGTATCAAATCCAAACGGCACCTCTATCAAAGTAAGTAAAACTTAGTAAATAAGCAAAAAAAAATTATAATATTTTGCAAAAATGACATTATTATGATATCTTGCAATCATAACCCTTATCAGAACATCAGTTGACTTTTGTCAACATTGATTTTTTATATTTGATTACACTCGCCCTGTATATGCTAGCTTAGCGCCATTCACTGGCGAAGGAAAAACTTCTTATTAGCTTCCTACTCCAGTGACATCAAATTCCAAAATTATTTCTACAATGAGTTATTTGCGTTTTATCTTAATCGGAACAATTATTGACAAATGTCAACAAACAGAAACAATAGCTGATTAACAAAGATATGCGGTTTTTAAGATTTAAAATTAGTATGAATGGCTGTTGCTATTGTTGTATCTAAATAATTATTACTACAGCTAATAATTAGCTATATTGCTAGCAACTGCAAGAAATTTGCAACTGCATTTAGTGAAGTGATTTTTGGCTGAGGGATTCTATCAGCAGTTCTTATATCTCAGACATAGTAGCAGCCTACGCACATTTCAAAATACTTATCTAGATATTATAGTTTCTGTAGAATTTAGAACACAAAATCAATACCAGTAGATAATCATACACTGTACTTACTAGCATGGCTACGCAACTAGAGGCCTGCGGTTCACATCTGGACCTCTGGAGTACTAAATTTGGATCTCCACACTCCTTGGGGCGGGAACTGATTGTATGCCTGTGCCACGTGGAGCGCGTAAACCCGTTCCAAATTGCGGTGAAGATCTTTACATTTAGCCTGTATCAAACAAGTTTTCATCTTTCGTATCTGGACCTTTGCTAAAACTAGTTGAGTACCCCTGCGTGTACTAGACTTGAAGTACTAACTAATGCAACCAGCGCTGCCGTCTAGTCTATCTTCCTACCGAGGCTTGGCCTACCTTCCTTTTTTGGCACGGTAGGCTCAGGTAGTCCCTGACCCACTGAGCGTTGTTGTAATTGACGGAAACTTTTGGAAAACGCTATTGAGGTTTGGTGAAGTCCTTTTTTTCTTTGGTCCTCACCAACATTAAGCAAAAAAAAGACCACTGAATTTTTATGAAGACCCTTTTTTCCTAATCTTGACGAAAGAATGCCACGGAGACAAGGCTCTCAAAACAAATCTCTAGACGGATGTTGTCGGAACCCACCCACTTCTTATTTGTTATCAGAGCCCATCATTTGCTTTTGGTTGGGGTCTACCCACTTGTTTGTTTAGGAAGGCAACACTGAATGCAGGCCCGGCACCACGGGGGGCATTGCGGGGTCGTGCCCACTCATATCACTGCTTGTGCCCTCCCAAGCGAGAATTGTGTCCCCCTAAGCAAGGATTGTGCCCCGAACAAATTAACTAGCTCTGTGCTACTGGAGTGCAATTCGAGGCCTGAGACTCCTAATATACTGCTTATTAGTCCAGAATTCGTGAGCAAAAACTGTTTTTTCGTAGATTTTGCCATAAAGACCGTTTGTTCTTGTGGCCTCACATCAGAATTCATGAAAGTTGGCGTATATTGTGGAATGAAGACTTTTTTTTTCTTTTGGTCTTCACCTCAGAATTCATGAAAATTTGCACGTTTTTTGTGATAAAGGTCAGTATTTGTGAAGCTTCACGTATTTTTTGAGATGAAGACCTTTTTTTTTGTCTTTACTCCAGATCTCGTCGAATTTCGCGTTGAACACCTATTTCTTTTGGTACACACTCTCGAATTCAAAGAAATAAATTTTCGTGCCCCCCTAAAATTTGTTTATGTCCCCCCAGTCTTGCCATCCTGACGCCGGGCCTGCCTGAATGTAACTGTTCTATTTACAATTGCTTTAGCAACATAGCTAGAGTTTTGTCAAGCACCAAAATTTCAGTTTGCTCAACCATACGTAAGCAACCAAAAATCGAGAGTTGAAACAAAAATACTTGCAGAAAAGAAACCGTACAGTTCGAAAGGCATCAAACGGGGAAGATGTCATAGATTGGAAAGCATACTTGCCTTGCTTGGTTTGCCGCGGACGTGTTTGCCGGCTACACAAAAAATACCGGTACCAAAAAACACATATTGTTTAGAATGTGAGCAATCTATGGGTGCACTATATGTTTGTGTATTTTTGTGTTTGAAATACATCCTTCGTTTCTAGAAATTTTGATGTACTTCAACTAAGGGTTAAACAAGCTCAACATTGAGCAGGAAGCGTACCCTGAATTTTAGATTCAAAATTGCAATGCTTTATCAAATTCAAATTAACCGTACACTCAATGGATCGGGATCAATCGCGCATGTCCTGCACACAAGTACAAAACTGAAAAGACCACGCATTAGTATTGACAAACACACAAAAACGGCATGTTGACGACTTTTAACATATGTTCCGATTAAGTTACACAAAAACACTGTTCTGATAAGGAACAATGTTGTACTTTTTCGTCAATACTTGATTACACTTTTCTTAAACCACATTACTGTAATAAAAATAATGCATCGATGTTGATCGTTAGGTCTTTTGAGTCGCGCTTTTATTTGCCTCCAAAACCAATATTGTTTCTCAAAAACAAGCAATTATTGTTAATAAATGACGTCATTAGCTCAAATGTGACGTCATCACTTAATTTACTATTGTTAAAACTTAAAAACTTCAGTGTACAGCATAACTCTGGGCAAAAAATCATTTTGCTGGCTCTTCCCAAATATTATTTTTGCTGTAACGCAATAATTATTCATCCCTAAAAATATCCTAAAATTCTCCTTCCCCTCAATTTAACAACATTCTGATGGGTGGATTTTGGTAGACTTTTAGTATGGTATTCTCCACACCCAATAACACCAAAAACCGTAGAGAAACCATTTCTTGCAATTTTTTTTAGTTTTGGGCAGTAGTTTTCTTGACTATAACGCACTAGCTGGCTTCACATGACCTATTAATTTTAGAGTAAAATCTAGCATTGAAATGGTTTATAAACGACTAAAAAAACTAGACGCTTCGCATCGGAAGTCCCTTTGTTTTTTTTCTTGCAAATTTACGAATTCTGCAACCAGAACCCACAATCGCTGTAACTTTAAAACGGCTGAAGATAGAAACAGGGGCGTCGCCAGCTTCGCGAGATCAGGGGGGGGGGCAAAATTGAAATCAGGGGGGCAAAGCTTTTTCATTATACCTGAATCAGGTGATCTCCAAAAAAAAAAAAAAAGGTCTTCGCCGAAATCGGAAAACTTTTTCTGGCCGAAATCACGAATTCAAACGTTTTTTCCGGCCAAAACCTGCAACTTTTTCCCCTCCAAAAATACCGTGGGGTGGCAAGAAATAAATCGGGGGGCAAAAATGAAAATCGGGGGGGCATTGCCCCCCTGCCCCCCCGCTGGCGACGCGCCTGGATAGAAACCTGAAATTTAGAACTTATATGGGGTACACATGGAACAATCTTTGCAGAAATTTTGGGGCAATCGGTCAAGTGATACGGATTTCTAAGTTAAAAAATTGAAATGCCAATCAGAGGTTTAAACAGCTCTAGCTCGAAAACTAATCTGAGGATGAGGACAAAAGTTTCGAGTTAAGAAGCGTTTGGGAATGCAGTTTTAGCTCCCAAATTTAAATTATGACAATTTCGACACCATTATTTATTTTTTTATTAAAAACTTTTTTATAGATACAAAAACTTTAAAACCACCAAAGCTACAAACTTGAAATTTGAAGATATGATAAGTCTAAATACAAAGTTGTGCACCTGCATTTTTGGAGGTACAATGTCACGTGGTTTGGGGCAGACGCACCAAAAGTTTGTGATAAAAAAGTTTAATAAGTGATTTAATAACTGAATTTTTTCGTATATTTACGTGTGCTGCTATGGCCTAGTGGTTAAAGGCCCAGTGATTGAAACCTTTGTGAGTGAATTGACGTGGGTTCAACAATACAGTTGGCCATCGCTTTTCTCAAACTAAGATCATATCAAATCTAGCATATTAAAGTTATTTTTTGATAAGGACAAAATCGCTTTTAACATTTTGACACTAGATATGATCAGAGAATTTTAGACTTCATTCTCTGTGTAAACCACTCAAAAATCAATTTTTTTTAACGATTTGAGCTAGGGTGCTAGTTTTTTTTTTGATATCAGTAGATATTTAACCGGCAAATATTTTGACATAGTTTGGGGATGTTAGCCCCCACCCCCAGCAAAAGAACAACAAATGGATCCAACAAAAATTATTTGTTTGAACTCCTTAAGCTAATGCTTCAGTTTTTTTGATGTAGATATTTAACGAACAAATATTTTGACATAATTTGGGGGTACATCCCCCCAGAAACCCTTTCAAATGGGCTCCCCAAAAATCACTTTTTGAACATTTAAGCTAGAGCACAAGTTTTTTCTTGATATGAGCAAATATTTAATTGAAATACATTTTGACATAGTTTTGAGGAATCAACCCCCACCTGGAACCTAGTTTTTTTTCTTCTTTCTTCATTGCCCGCTTTTTCGTGAGGCTTGTGGAAGCAGCAGCTCGAGATGAAGCCACCACACTTCACGGTCTTCGATTACATCCATCATTTTGCTTGGGTGAAGTCTCAAGCGATTCCATCCAAGATCTTCAATGTAATCGATCCATCTAGTTCTAGGTCGTCCAACTGGTCTTTTCCCATTTGCTTGGGCGAGTAAAGCTATTAGTTAGGGGAGTTTTTTCTGAGGCATTCTGCTTACATGGCCAAACCATCTAAGCTGAGATCTTTCAATTCGGATAAGGAACGGCTTGATGTTAAGAGATTTTCGAATCTTAGAGCTACGCATCAATTTTTAATGGCTTAAGCTAGCGTGCTATTTTTTTTGATTCCAGTTGATATTTAACAGGGAAATAATTGGACATGGTTTGGGGGTACCACTTCTTCGGAAAACCCCAAATGAACCCCACAAAGATCAATTTTTTGAACAACTTAAGCTAACGTGCTAGTTTTTTTTAATACCAGTAGATATCCAACGGACAAATATTTTGACATAGTTTGGGGGAACCACTTCATGGAAACCTCCCCAAATGGACCCCAAAAATCAATTCTTGCAACGGCTTAAACGTTGGCGCTAGTTTTTTTTATGTCGCTACTTTTTTTACTATTTTTTTTTTAAAGGCAAAATGTTTCGACATAGTTTGGGGGTATCACCCTCCCCGAGAACCCCCAAATGGACCCCCCAAAATCACTGTTTTGAATGGCTTAAGCTAGGGTGCTTGTTTTTTTGATATCAGTAGATATTTAAGAGACAATTATTTTGACTGAGTTTGGAAGTACCACCCCTAAACCTCCAAAATGGCCCCCCCAAATTCAATTTTTTGAACGACTTAAACTAAAGCACTTGCTTCTTCTTGTATTAGCTGATGTTTAGGCGACAAATATTTTGACATAGTTTGGGGTTAATCACCCCAAAGATCAATTTGTTGAACGGCTTAAGCTAGCGCAGTAGTTTTTTCTTATATTAGTAAATATTTACGGCACTCTTTTTTTGATATAGTTTGGGGGGTACCACCCCCTGGGAGTTCCTACAAATAGGACACTCCCAAAATCAATTTTTTTGGTGGCGCTAGCTTTTTCGATAATACGAGATGTTTAGGAGACAAAAACTTTGACATAGCTTGGGGGTACCCTGTAAAAATCAATTTGTTTTTTGGCATTACTTGTGCTGAACGGGTATCTGCTTTCATTCTCTGACAAGAAAACATCCCTGGAAGAATATTTTGCGATTCTATTTCAATGCAGTCCATTCTAATTTAGGTTTTTCTTTACTCTCAAATTTTTTTATCAACTGCTGCTGGATTCCAATCACAAATACATTGCAATTAACAATTATTCTTTTTTTTTCATCAGACAGATTCACATTCAACCCTTTTTGTTTTTGCATTGCATACAATTGAGTTTTACAGGACTATCAACACCCTTATAAGTGTGAAAGCAAGCGGTAATCCGCGCTTTCATTGCTATTCATCAAAGCTGTGAATTTACAAAATTGTAATCAAATTCTTGCCTCATGATCATTTGTTGTCCTAATTTCTGTAATGAAAACCCTTGTTAGCCCTTGTTAACAAAACAATTTGTGCTTTCTTAAACGAATTAAATAACTTATTTTAGTCAACTCCATCATACGCGTAGCCAGGATTTTTGATTGGGGGGGGGGGGGGGCAAACCACAAGTCACATGCAAAGACGTCATCAGAAACTTCGAAAGAGGAAGTTTTTAAGGGGACAAAGATATCGTGGAATGAAAGATCAGAAGCCGTGGCCTAGTGTTGGCACGTAATTAGAAACTCGTTCAAGGAGAGGGCTTAAATCAATAGTTAAATTATTGTGAAAATGTCTAAATTGGGAGACGTGTTTGAGTAAAGAAGTGTACTGTAATTCATACGTATCACAGCCGCTGGGCGATTTTTCGTAATTTTTTGGAAAAAAAAGCTGTTTTAATACCATTGGATTACATTTTGCGCGTATTCAGAGCCTCATTTGAAAGTACTAGATTTTTAACATTTGGAAACCAATTGAAAAAATTAAGTTGTTCAATCCTTCTTTAGTTTGCAATTTAAGTACAAAACACGTTTAAAATCTTGCATTTTGGGGTTAAATTTTGTAAGTGATTTGGCCCAGGTAGGGGGAAGTAAAGTTCATTGCCTCCTGCAATATTGTAGCAGTAAATAACAATCTACTCGAAAATTTTCCTTAGAGATTATTGTTTTGTCATGAAAACAACCAATTATAGGAGTACATATACGGCCAGGGGGCCCAAGCCCTCCCAATTCAAAAATTTGTTCAATGAGCATCCCCCTTACTGTAGCTAATGTTTTTCAAAAGTATTTTCTTGCATAAAAACTGGTTAGGTGGAGGTGAAGTGTTGTTGAAAAATGTACAATAGATTGTTTGGTCTACTAACCATGTTATTGCCCAGGCCGGATTTACATTGAGTTGGACCCATGGCACTTTAGGATTTTCGCAATATTTTTCTGCCAAATACATGTGAAGACCAAAAAAAGTCGCATGTGAGCGCGGGGCCTCTGGCACTGTGCCATATGTTAAATCCATCCCTGGTTATTGCATTACGTTCAAAAAAAGGTTAGATGAGGGCCTAAATTAGCAACTTTTAGAATAAAAACGCTTAATTTCACTCGGGTTATACGTACGTTTAAACTGGTTGGCAAACATTAAATGGAGGGAGCCCGGGCCCTCTGGATCAATGTTAATGTCGGGAGCCCATTTAAATTGGAGGCCATTTAAATTTTATTGTAGGGGGCCCATTTAAATTGGTTGGTAAAAATTAAATTGAGGGGTTCCGGGCCCCCTGAATTAAAAATTAGTATTAATTACTGCTGTACGCGTGTACTGTTGTACACGAAGATGCTAAAAGAAACTGAAACTGAAGAAACAATAGTATTTTTTGTGACATTTTTATCATTGGTTGCATTTTAATTGGGGAAGGGCGGGCCCCCTGCCCCCCCTGGCTACTCATAACTCCATTCATGTGCTGTGATGGCATAATTGTTAAAGGTAGCATTGATTAAAATCGTCGTGATTGTACGCCACGGAGCTAGGTTCATATACCTAGTCGGACATTCATTTTATTAAACTACAAATAATTAAAAGTCAACGTTTATTTATTTATTTTTTTATCAGGAAAAATTCACATGCAATCTTTTATTTTGACATTTCATGTGACCAAAGGGTATCATGTTTCATTCTCTGTAAAGAAAACATCCTTGGAAGAATATTTTGCGATTCTATTTCAATGCGCTTGATACTAATTTAGGTTTTTCTTTACTCTCAAAACTTTTTTATCAACTGCTGCTGGATTCCAGTCACAAATATATTGCAATTAAAAGGTTATTTGTTTCTTTTTCATCAGCCAAATCACATTCATCCTTTTTATTTTTTGCATTGCATACAATTAAAGTTTACTGGAACATTGGTAACCTTTCAAATATAAAGAGGGGAACGCTGATGAAAAAGAACTGGCGGAAGTCCGATATTGTTTTCCTCGGGGAAAATGAACATCTAGTTTACTTTCTGTTTTATTTTTTTTTCTTACATTAAGAGCTTTTTTATAAATTGCAAACGTAGGTATAGGCCTACTAGGCCTAGAGGTTTGGTGTTCACCGGGCATAAGTGAAATAACTCTAATTCTGGCGTTCTTCTGGTGAAGTCATAGTCACTGCAAGCTTGATCTTAAAAGCCTTGTTTTTATTGACGTTTCGTTGGTCATGACTACCAACATCATCGGAATACGAGCAACGATAAAGAACTACGACTGAAACTACGTAGCATCAATATGAATCGTAAGATTTTTAAAGTTTTCAAATCCGAAAGTTAATTATTACATCACAATAACAACAAATTTGTAGAAAAGCGGAGAGGGTTAAAAGTTTGGTCACAAAAACTACAGTATAAACTAAAATGATTCCAAAGCATCAGGATACTAAAGCAAAGAACGATAAACTATTGGAAAAGATTCACCATCTGAACGATTAATTACTTTTGGCCTAGAAAGAATAAACCAAGATTCGGCGGTTAATCTTTTAGAAAAATTACTGTCAGTTTTTAAAATTCGTGAGTTGGCCCAATCAATTACGTGATCAAATAATATTGCATGTTCACACAAGGCGGAATTTTCCGGTTTTTGTGGCTTAATGGCTCTTTGGTGCTCTTTTAATCGAGAATTTAGGTCTCGTTTGGTCTGGCCAACATAAACAAAGTCACAGTCTTTGTAAGGAACTTCGTATACAACGCAGGTAATTTCATTAGTGGTGATAGGATCCTTAGGGGAAGGTAGATATGTATTGGCTAATGGTCCGAATAGGTTTCATTACAACTTTGACGCCAACTTCATTTAAAATTCTCCTAATCTTTTCTGTAGTTCCTTGAATGTATGGAAGTGATGTGAATTTGGTGAACGTAGGTAATTCACGTTGTGATCTGGGTTTTGGGGGGTAAGAGTACTTACAAGGATAACCATTTGTTCTGAGGGTCTGGCGTACTTCCCTTCTAGCTATCTGTCGCTCCGTCTGGTCTGTGATGTGGGAGGATATCCTGTTCTGTGCAAATTTAATTCTTAGCCAATGTGTAGGCCCTAATGACATTTTTGTATCTTTTGATGTAGTGAGTCTCTTCACCTCTGTTCCTACTGACCAAGCTCTTGATCTCGTTTTACAGTTACTAGCTAAAGACAACACTTTGCATGACCGTACCTCTCTCGATATATCAGACATAAAAGTTGGCTTAGAGATTTGTTTTAATGCTGCAATTTTTACTTATGATCACACTAATTTTCGCCAAATTTTTGGTCTTCCTATGGGTTCGTGCATTTCTCCTGTGCTAAGTAATATCTTTATGGAACACGTTGAGCAATTGGCCATTTCAACCTTTTCCACTCCCCCTATTCTTTGGTGCAGATATGTGGACGATACTTTCTATATCTTGGATAAATCACAAACGGAAAGTTTTCCTCAACACTTGAACTCAGTTTGCAAGCACATTCAGTTTAAGAAAAAAGTAGAATTTGAATCCTCCCTACCTTTTCTTGATGTTTTAGTTTCTCGATCTGGCAACAATATCTCCACCCAAACTCATAAAAAACCTACCCATAGCGACCGTTATCTTCCCTATACTTCGCACCACCCAAAACACCAGAAGTTGGCTATAATCCATTCCCTGCACAACAGGACAGGATATCCTCCCACATCACAGACCAGACGGAGCGACAGATAGCTAGAAGGGAAGTACGCCAGACCCTCAGAACAAATGGTTATCCTTGTAAGTACTCTTACCCCCCAAAACCCAGATCACAACGTGAATTACCTACGTTCACCAAATTCACATCACTTCCATACATTCAAGGAACTACAGAAAAGATTAGGAGAATTTTAAATGAAGTTGGCGTCAAAGTTGTAATGAAACCTATTCGGACCATTAGCCAATACATATCTACCTTCCCCTAAGGATCCTATCACCACTAATGAAATTACCTGCGTTGTATACGAAGTTCCTTACAAAGACTGTGACTTTGTTTATGTTGGCCAGACCAAACGAGACCTAAATTCTCGATTAAAAGAGCACCAAAGAGCCATTAAGCCACAAAAACCGGAAAATTCCGCCTTGTGTGAACATGTAATATTATTTGATCACGTAATTGATTGGGCCAACTCACGAATTTTAAAAACTGACAGTAATTTTTCTAAAAGATTAACCGCCGAATCTTGGTTTATTCTTTCTAGGCCAAAAGTAATTAATCGTTCAGATGGTGAATCTTTTCCAATAGTTTATCGTTCTTTGCTTTAGTATCCTGATGCTTTGGAATCATTTTAGTTTATACTGTAGTTTTTGTGACCAAACTTTTAACCCTCTCCGCTTTTCTACAAATTTGTTGTTATTGTGATGTAATAATTAACTTTCGGATTTGAAAACTTTAAAAATCTTACGATTCATATTGATGCTACGTAGTTTCAGTCGTAGTTCTTTATCGTTGCTCGTATTCTGATGATGTTGGTCGTCATGACCAACGAAATGTCAATAAAAACAAGGCTTTTAAGATCAAGCTTGCTGTGACTATGACTTCACCAGAAGAACGCCAGAATTAGAGTTATTTTAGCTTTGTTATAGATACAAAAACTCCCAAATTACCAAAGCTAGAAACTTAAAATTTGGAAATATGATAAGCAGAGGTGGAGTCGAGGACACAAGGCTCGAGGCCAAGGCCAAGGACACAAAAAAAATCCGAGGTCAAGGACAGCCTTTCCGAGGACAGACACTCTCGAGCCCAAGGACAGGAATGCTCGAGGCCAAGGCCAAGGACCAAGGACACAAGCGCAAGTGCTCTCCAAAAAAAAAAAAGGTCTTCGCAAAAATTTTTCAAGCGATCTCCACAAAAAAACGTTTTCCAAAAAATTTTTCAAGCGCTCCACAAAATTTTAACAACTCAAAAAATACTGCTGTCCTCGAGCCGAGGATAGGCCAATTTTCGAGGACTTGAGGCCTCGAGGCCAAGGCCAAGGACTTCAAAATGTGTCCTCGAGGACTCCACCTCTGATGATAAGCCTTTATATGAAGATGTGCATCTGCATTTTTGGAGGCGCTAAGTTACGTGGTTTTGAACAGACGCGCCTAAAACTTGTGATAACAAAGTTTATTAAGTGATTTTTGTCATCTACGCGCGTTTTCTGCCATAGCCTAGTGCAGTGGTTTTCAAACTTTTTACGACCTCATAGCAGTTGGGAACCCGAATTGTTAACGCGTACCACTTCTTGCAGAGCATTTAATTGATTGCCGGTGCTGAGGGATGACATCAATTCTACAAATTCGACGTTGCACGGCAATACCAAACTTTAAAGCTTTTGGTACCGCAACCACGTATCATGATGCTGCACGTCACAGTAGGCCTATTGTTAAACATAAATCTTAAATAGGGGGAAAACGCCCTTGAACTTTACTATTGTATGGGCTAGCATATTTTTTGCCAATAGGTAGCGACTTCACAGGATCTGCAACCCTTTGCTAGATTTAGCAAGTTGTCCAATCGTCCATGCTTTGCTGCTCGGAATTCCTGCCCAGTCGCTAGGAGTAGCTCTAATCTCGGTTATTTTGTCAACGTGGTTTGTATCTTCATGGCATTTTAGCAGGCGTTTGAGCTTCATAATAGCTTTAAAAAGTGTTTTCAAGCGACCCGCACAATGTGGAAGAACTTTGCCGCAGTAATTAACTGAGATCAAACTGTACTGCACGTGCGCCAATTACGCTTTCGTTTAGGCATGATGCAGGGTCGATTAACAAAATTAACTAAAGTTAATAACATTTTCTATACAATTTTGTTTTGTGCAAAAGTCATTATTTGGTTTGTGACGCATAATTTGACATCTGCTTTATGTGCTTGAAGATCGCGATGTTATGAAACAATAAGAATTACACGCTTTCGCAAAATTTATTCATCAGAAACAAAACCAGATAAATAAAATAGGAGAAAGCTGCGAATCCAGGCTTTTGTATAAAAATAAGGGAAGTGACTCGAGTACCACCTGAAAAGCATTTGCATACCACTAGTGGTTCGCGTACCACCACAGGCTGAGAACCACTGGCCTAGTGGATAAAGGCACCAGTGATTGAAACCTTTGTGAAGCAATAGACCTGGGTTCAAATATCTAGTTTGCCATTGTTTTTCTTAAACCAAAATCATATTAAATAGAGCATTTAAAATTTTTTTGATTGAACAAAATCGCTTTTTAGATTTTTTGTTTTAGCATTACTTATAATCAGAGGGTTTCGGGTTTCATTCTCTGTGAAAACTATTTTACAATTCTCTTGTAATGCACTTCAAACTGATTTAAACGGCTTAAGCCAAGTGACGGCAACCTACGGATTGCGGACCAGATACGTCCGCCAAAGAATTTCATCCTTTTATGTTGTTTTAAATCCGGCTGGTCGGATTTCACGTGGCTTCTGGAGATCAGAAATCTAAAACCGACTCAAAATATGGCGTAGACCTTTTTTCCTTGTTTTTTTTATTGATATTCACTAATAACTCCGTCGTAATGCACCTCATTTTTTGCCCGAGACCTTTTTTTTGATCATGGCCATTGAATCGGCTGTAAAATGCCTAATTTCAGGCCAGTGCCGTCGCTATGAGGGGGGCGAGGGGGGGGCCGTGCCCCCTCTAACGACTGCTTGTGCCCCCCATTTTGGTTTGCTTGAAATACGTTTTTGGAACATCACGTAACGACAAGACAACAGGTAATAATGGAAAAAGAAATAATAACGTTTAAACATGATTCTCGTTTGAAGTTTTCTCGATTCTATGCGAAATTGCTGGCCGTAAACTGTTATACAAAAATGTGACGCAAAAATCCGCCTTATTAATACGCCCTTACGGATGTGTCGCGTAAGAGGGATGTAAGCCTACAGGAACGTTACCGGTACTTTGCTAGCAGAGATGGGCAAGATCACCACTTTTGGTGATCTTAAAGATCAAGATCACATCATCCAAAAGATGTGATCTTGAAGATCAAGATCGTGCCCATGTCTGCCAAGGCTACTGCCGATACTGGCACTGCTACCACTACCAGAACTTTTTTTCACTATTAGTTCCTGGAGATTTTCCTTACTATCGGTAATCTGTTAATGATGTGCAAGAAATTGTGCTATTGTCGATAGGATGCTCCAAGCCTGCAAACATTCCGTTGTTAACAAAGCTGATTTGTGACTAATTTTCTCCTAAAGTAAGCAGGTTAGGTACTGCGGTAGTGGTTCCAACCTTTCCTGTCCATACCTCGCCAATTGCGGATTACTTTCTCCAGTTTAGACTCCATTCCGACTCGTAGCCAAGAAATAGCTTCAGAATATCACATAACCTGGCCTCGGCGATGCTTATTGCTTACCCTACGCGACATTTAGAAATGAAAGTGATCTTGATTTTCAAAATCAAGATCACACAAAAAATGTGATCTTCAAGATCAAGATCGTGCCCATGTCTGTTCGCAAGTGATTATGACCTGAAACAATACGTGAAAACATTTTTTTAGTAGACCAGCTGTTTTTGTTTTTGTCAGAGCACACTCAAGATTTTTCTCGGGCGCAGTTAGTGGCGCAACCAAAAGGAAGGGGCTTCTTTTGCCAAGTCATATAAAAGAATTAGCTTAAAAAAACAAGCGCCTGAACAAGTTTTGGATTTGACCTGAAGTATAGGGGGGAGGAGGGGCTGAAGGATCTAGGCAATTTAATTTTTTTAATAAATTCTGAATTTTAGCAATTTACTGTAGTTATTCATACGGCTTCAAAAACGAAATGGCGTTAAAATTGCTATTTTTGCTGTAAAATCACAAAAATCACCCAGCGGCTGGAGACTCCGCCCTCCTGGAACTCCTTTGTGATGCATTTGAGTTGCATCAGTTTGTTCAGCAAGGGGCCTAAATTAGACAATTTGTGTGAAAAAAAAAACTTTTAGTTCAAGCTCCCTCCCTCTTAGCAAAATCCTAGTAGCGCTTCTGGTCGCATTCGCTGTTGCAGATAGATTTTTCAGGCAATTATGTGGGCCGGATACGAAACGATCTAAGAAACGATACCGGCAATATACATGTGGTTTTTCAGACATGAATACAAAATTGTTAAAGTAGCGCATAATTTGTTACGGAAAAGTATCAGTTTTTATGTGAAAAATTTCAGTATATTTTAGTGCCCACCCACTTTCGGCTGGTGCCCCCTCACTTTGGTTGCCCTGGCGACGGCACTGGTTCAGGCGGAGACCTTTTTTTGGGTCCGCTGGAACGGTGGTAGCCCATTGGAACCTTGCTGGGTCTGAATGTGGTCCATGAAAACAAAAAGGTTGTCGACCCTTGGCTTCAGCTAAGGCGCTAGTTTTTTTTTTGTATAAGTAGATATTAAACAGACAAATATTGGACTTAGTTTGGGGGTACCATAACTCTAAGCACCTCCAAAATAACTCCCAAAAATCAGTCTTTTGAATAGCTAAAGCTACGGCGCCAGTTTCTTTGATATTAGTTAACATTTATGAGACAAATATTTTACATACTGTAGATTGGGGGTACCATCTCTCGGAACTTGCCTAAATGGACCCCCAAAATCAATTTTTGAACGGCTTAAGCTAGAGCGCTAATTTTTTGATATCAGTAAATATTTTACAGACAATTATTTTGACATGGTTTGGGGGTACCATATTTCCAAGGAACCCCTAAAACCCCCCAAAATTTTTTTGACCCGCTTAAAATAAAGCGACAATCTTTTTAAATATTAGTTATTATTCAAAAGGAAATTATTTTGAAATAGTTTTGGTGTACCACCTCCCCGATCTCCCCGAATGGACCCCCAAAAATCTATTTTTGAAATGGTTTAAGCTAGAACGCGACTTTTTTATGTCAGTACGCATTAAACAAATAAATACTTCGAACAAGTTTGGGGGTACTACATCCTTAAAGAACCCACCAAATACACCCCTTAAAATTATTTTTTAAACGGTTTAACTTAAGGCGCTAATTTTTTTTAATACTATTTAACACTTAGGAGACAAATATTTTAACGTAGTTTGCAGTTCTGTTTCAATGCGCTTCAAACTAAGCTAGGTTCTTCTTTTCTCTCAAAATTATTTTATTGATTCCAATCACAAATATGTTGCAATTAACAGTTACTTATTATTATTTTTTTTTTTCGTCCGACAAAATCACATTCATTGTTTTGTTTGCATTGCATACGATTGAGTTTTACAAAAAATCGGTGACCTTTAAAGTATGAAAGAGAGAATGCTGGTAAAAAGAAAAAGCAGAAGCCTCGTATTATTTTCTCGGAAAAATGAACATCTAGTATCTGCTCTGTAAATTAAATGTCAGGCAAAGATTGAAAACTTTAAATCAGGTACAGAGTTTTCGATCTTTGTTTGATATTAAAAGTGACTTAACTAAGGGAGGGGAGAGAAGGGGACGGCTGAAGCTCTTTAACATTTTCCTGGTTTCACCAGTGCTTGGGAGGAACGTAAGTAGAGTTGAAGTGCCAAATTTTGTAATAAATTTGTACAAAATTATCGATACTGTAACTGTACAAATCATTTTGCTTGCAAGAGTTATTTTTTTTACAAGGAACGGTTTTTTCATTAAAAAGACAGCAACAGAAAACAAACAGAATAGTTTTAGTTCCATTCCCATCTGAAAGACTATATACTATGCAATACTTTGTTATTTCCAAATCAGCTTTTTGCTTTTAGATAAACTTTAATCTTATAATATTGTGTTAACTCCAATAGAGGCTCATGTACATGCAAGCACCGCAGCATGAACCTAAAAACTGCTTGTAACCACAAAATAATCCCATTTGCAAAAGTACTTTCGGTAAGTCTTGCAAGACACGAGTAGTGAGCAACATTTTAACAATTATAGATAAACTGAAGGCTTATAAATTAGTTTAGAATCCAAAGAAAGCCGAAGAGGGCCCAGTATCTAGAAACGGGCCAACATTTGAGCTGCAAGGGGGCGTTTTTGCTGAAAACTTTTTTTATATTTCATATTTTTAGTCTTTACTTTTTTCGGTCATGATTTGCAAATTGACCAGTGGTCTTGGCCTGATATTTTGTTAGGAAAGTGTTGTTGTCAAAAAGCTGTTGGTTCGCGGGTGTCTAATATAGCAATTCTTTAAACACGTTTTGCATAGGTGGGCAAGTTAATGCAAAACGTTAGCTTCGTTAACCACTAGTCCGTCAACAAACTTCACATCTCCGTTAACGTTGATCCGTTATTTTCAGCTTTAATTAACGGCAGTTAATATAGTCCGTTAATTCGTTAACATTTTGCGAGTAATTTACATTTCTTTTTATTCACTCGCTTCTAGAATAAGCATTGACGCTGTTGAGCTGATTGCAAGGAAATATTTATTGCTATGGTGGTCTTTCTGTGTTTTGGAAGTTACATTTTACAGTCTAATCTAATTTCAAGATAAAAATAAGTTCAAATGCACTAACGAAGCTGCAATCGGAAAATCTTTGGAAATTGTGAGCAGCGATAAGTAATAGACCTATGAGGTTAATAGCTTATTATTTGCCACAAAAAAGGGCTCCTTTCTTCGCTTTCTTCTACAAAACTCGTGCTATTGCGTAACAAGTGTTACCAGTGCAAACTGGTTTGTACCTGTACGATGAATGAATGGTGCAAGAAATTAACGATAAAAACCTTAACGGAAGTTAATTTAGTCCGTTAACAGAACTTAACGGAAGTTAATTTAGTCCGCTAACATGAAAAAATTTGTTAACGGATTAACGAGTTAATGAAAAAGTTAGCTTCGTTATTAACGGATTAACGATTAACGGACCTGTGCCCACCTATGACGTTTTGACATCCCTGGCTTAAGGCATCTTAACACTTACGACAAATTGCATAATGACTCCAAAGCTTTGTTTATAATCAAAACCAAATAAATCAGCCAGTTGATCGAGCGGTAACATGTTCGTTTTTGGAACGGGAGGTCTGAGGTTCTAATCTCGGGCCAGTCAAATGGAACAAAGTCTTGTCAACAGCTCGCCACCAGTGCAATATTTCTTCAAAAGGAGCTGTGTTGCCTGTTGGAGCCATGACGCGGAGATGGGCTCCGCCACCTCGTTACACGCTTCGACGTAATACAGCAAGAATAATGGAAGATCTAATTTTATTTATAGCACCTAAAAGCTCAAACACAAGGCAAGTACCTGTGTCAAGCCCAAGTTAAGCCCAACATTTTGCCAATCTTTAGCCCGAACCCGGCCCGAATTCGACCCGAAAATCGAGGCTGTCTTACAACCATAGGCGTAGCCAGGGGGGGCCCAGGGGACCCGGCCCCCCCAATCAAAATACCACTAACGACAAAAAATTATGACAACATAGCCTAGCGATGTTTAGTTGCAGTTTTTTTTCAGTAATTAGGCACATAATAGTAATTAACAATAATATCAATGACAACAAGGGAGTCCCAGGGTCCCTAACTAACAACCAGGGGGCCCTTACTAACAACTATGGGGCCCTGTGGCCCTTAACTGATAACCAGGGGGCCCCAGGACCCCTAACTGAAAACCAGAGGGCCCATAACTGATAACCAGGGGGCCCCAGGGCCCCTAACTAACAACCAAGGGGCCCCTAACCAACAATCAGGGGGCCCCTAACTGACAACTAGGGGGCCCCGGGCCCCTAACCAACAACCAGGGGGCCCCTAATTGACTAACAGAGGGCTTTGGCGCCATTAACTGATTACCAGGGGCCCCAGGGCACCTAACTAACAACCAGGGGGCTTCGGGGGCCCTAACCGATAACACGGGGGCCCCTAACCAATATCCAGGGGGCCCAGGGCCCCTAACCCTAACTGACGACCAGGCGGCGCCGGGCCCTTAACTCATGACCAGGGAGCCCCAGGGCCCCTAACTAACAACCAGGGGGCCCCTAACTGACAACCAAGGGTCCCGGGGCCCCTTACCAACAACTAGGGACCCCTAACCGACAACCAGGGGGCCCCTTAACTAACGAACAGGGACCCCCGGGGCCCCCTAACCAACAAGCAGGGGTCCCTAATTGACGAACAGAGGGCTTTGCGGCCATTAACTGATTACCAGGGGCCCCAGGGTGCCTAACTAAAAATCAGGGGGCCCTAACCGACAACGTTGGGGCCCTGGGGCCAATTACCAGGGGGCCCATGGGCCCCTAACCAATAACCAGGGGGCCCCAGGGCTCCTAACCAACAACCAGGGGCCCTGGAGTCCCTAACTGACGACCAGAATACCCCGGGGCCCCTAACTCACGACCAGGGAGCCCCAGGGCCCCTAATTAACAACCAGAGGGCTCTGGGGTTCCTAGCCGACAACCAATGGGCCCTGGGGCCTCTAACTGGCAACCAAGGAGCCCCAGGGCCCCTGACTGACGACCATCTTTCCCGAGACAGGGGCCCCTTAATTCAAAATTTTAACAATTTATATGCAAAACCTGTGAGAAATCCAAAGTTTTGACCTAAAAGTTGCCACCCCAGGCCCTCGTTTAACGTTTTTATGAACTTGATGCTATAACACAGTTGGTAATGCAAACCCCCCAGTTGAAATACTACCAATGATAAATATAATGAGAGCATAGCCAGTATGTTGTCCCTGTCCGGAATTGCAGTTTCTTTAATTCAGGATTTAAGCGTACAAAAGTAAGCAATAATAACGAGGACCACATGTCCACGTCATTATAATGTCATGCAATTCTTGGACGTTTCAAGAAACTGTCAAATGACTTGACTCGAGTCCTCCACGTTTTGGAAAATAAGTTATTTTAATTTTGATTTAAATGTTTTTTTTTGTGAAAGAACTTATTAGGGGAGCGATCTTGTCTCAAAATCATTGGCGTAGCCAGGGGGTGGCCGAGGAAACTCGGGCCCCCTTAATCAAAATGCCACCAATGACAAAAATTTGTCAAAAAAGCCTTGTTTCTTCATTTTCAGTTTCTTTCAGCATCTTTGCGTACATCAATACACGCGTACAGCAGTAATTAACAATAAATAATATTGAAGACCAGGGGGCGCGGCGTACCCCCTTAATTCAATTTTTTCCAACCAATTTAAAGGTATAACCAGGGTGAAATCAAGAGTTTTTGTCCTAAAAGTTGCTATCTCAGGCCTCATCTAAACTTTTTATGAACTTAATGCAATAACCAGCGCAGTATTGGCCATATGGCACAGCGCCAGGGCCCAGCGCTCTGATGGTAGAACTTTTTTTGGTTTTCACTTATATTTGACAGGAAAATCTTGCAAAAATCCCCTAAGTGCCAGGGGACCGCGCAATGAAAATCCGGCCCGGGAATAACATGTTTAGTAAGGGTAACCAACTATTGTACCATTTTTTAATAACGATTCATCTCCACTTTGCCAGTTTTTACGCACAAAATACTTTTAAAAAACTAGCTAGGGAAAATGCTCATCGAACAAACTACTAAATTTCAATTGAAGGGGCCTGGGCCCTTTGGCCGTACATGTACTTCTATAACTGGTAAACTTTATGACTAAACAAAAATCTTTAAGGAAAATCTTCGAGAGGATTATTATTTACTGCTAAAGTATTGCAGGAGGCAATGTGCCTTACTTCCCCTATAGACCAAATCACTTACAACTAAATTTTACACCATAATGCAAGATTCTAAACGTGAGTTGGGATTTAATTGCAAAAGGAGGATTGAACAACTAAATTTTTTCGATTGGCTTTGAAATGTTAAAAATCTAGTTCTTTGAAATGGCTCTGAACTCGTGCTAAACGTGATTCAATGGGATTTAAATAGCTTTTTTTCCAAAAACTTACAAAAATCGCCAAGCGGCTGGGCCTTTGCCCCCAGACCCCCATTGCCACCGGCGGCTGGGGGCTCCGCCCCCAGACCCCGTCTGTAATACGTTTGAGTACACTAGCTTACTCAACACGTCTCCTAAGTTAGACATTTACACTTTTTAACAATTAGTTTTCGCTCTCTCCCTTTACCAAAATCCTGGTTAAGTGCCATCAGGCTACGGCTTCACATCTTCCATTCTGCGATATCTTTGCCCCACAAAAAGTTCCTTCTCCGAAAAAATTTGATGACGTCATTGCATGTGATTTGTGGTTTGGGCCCCCCCAATCAAAAATCCTGGCTACACCTATGCTTACAACTCTGTACTTCTTAGCGCGATTTAGACTCACAAGAGGATTAAGAAAGTTTAATACATGATGCTTTTAGTCATTGAAAAATTTATTTCACCGCATGATACTCTAGTTAGCAATAAATAAGCATCTTTTATAAAGATAATAAAAGGCATTACGCCGCAAGATGGGTCAGCCCCCACTTGCTCGACTGGTTTTGTTTATTTTGTTTATTAACTGTAAGTAACAAAAGTTGTAATTTAACTTTAAGAGACGAAAGGCCTAAAGTTGATACTGTGTCTAGAGAGGGAAAGGTCGAGTCGAAAAGTCACCGTTACTGATCAAATGGTGAAAACAACATGAGCAGCGAGGGATGACGAAAAAGCATGCCATGAAATACGGAATTTCTTTTGCGTGCATAATTGACTCATAGTTTGTGGCTGTATTAACGTACCTAATAATGATCAACTGGGTTCTATTATAAAAATATTATTTTTAAAGAAATACTACATGAAATCGTTTTTTTTTGAAGAAATGAGAACTATGTGAACTAATAAAGAGGTGCCCCAAACCTTTTTTCCACAATTTCTCGTATTCGCGAAAATACGATTTAATCTGTTTAACTCCGTACCATTGGTAATCCTTCATTTCTCAATTTTGCGACATCACAAAAAGCATAATTTTGCAAAAATTTTTCCAGGCTCAGAAACGCGCTTACGAACTAGTAACAGTGAGTAGCCTATAACAAAAGCTGAAAAATTGGCTGCTACTTGACATAGGCTACTAGCATTGTTCTGCAGTACCGGTACCGGTAGCATATTTTGAAAAGATAGCACGTTTCACACAGATACCTCGTTCCGGCCCTTTGATTGGTTGATCGAAATTACGTCACTCGCTGCGCGCCTTAGGTGAAATTTCAATTTGTTTAATTTAGCTGCGAAAACCTGCTTAGGCTGCAACAGAACAGTAGACAGGTAGAGGCCTAGTCCATCTGCTATAAAATGATACCAATAGCCATAAGTAAACTTCTATTTTTACAAACGTAGCTGTTTTGCTATGATTCTTTCTGCTATAGACCTATTAGTATTCTGGTTGTGTTTGTTTCACGGCAATTTTTTGACTAAGGTTCAAACAAACTTCATTTTTTTTACTTGTACTGATAACTAATTTTGCTGCTTTATCATGATTCTCTCTGCTATATTACTACCAACAATCAGGCGCGTAGCCAGAAATTCGCAATGGGGGGGTGCTGCTATGGGGGTCTGGGGCAAAGCCCCCAGCGCTCAAAAATTTTGCATTTTTTTGCAAAAATAACTTCATTTTAGGGCTATTTTGATTAAAAAATAATGCTTTTAAGACGTGGCTTAGAAATTGGCAGTGCAAACATGATTAAACTGGTTGCATAAATGTGCTATTTGGGAGGTGGCTAATGGTAAAATTTTAGTTCTCTTATTTAGATGCTAGTAAATTATAAAATCGAATAGTTCAATAAAGCTCACACGGAGTAATCTATTTCGTGTGCAGTTTATAGAAAAAAATAATTGGGGGGGGGGCTAATGAAAATAAATTAGAGTGAAATTGGTAATTAAAAATACTGAATAGCCCCCCCCCCCCCTATTCCTTAGTTTATAGTATATTTGTTGATGACACCTATGTTTAGCATTTTTGCACTTGTGATCAAATTTGATTGCGTATTTTTGACCATTTTTCAAAGTTTTTATTTATTTGTTAGTTTTATTTTCAGCAAATTAGCCCTCCCCCCCTTAATATATGTTTCAAAAGATGTTTTAAATCAGTATTTAGTCCACTCTAGTACATTTAACGGTCTCAAAAGTGCTAAAAACGTACTGCTTTTCTCATTCTGCATTTTGGTCGACATGCCAATGGGGGAAGGACTAAAGCCCCCCCGCCCCCCCTGGCTACTCTACTGCCAACAATAATAATCCCAGCGAGTGACGTAATTTCAATCAACCAATGAAATGGCCGGAAGCGAGATATCTGCGTGAAACGTGCTATCTTTTTAGAATATGCGAACCGGTATGCCTTTTGTGATGTCACAAAATTGCAAAATGCAGAAATACCCATTGTAGGGAGCCAAACGAATTAAACGTATTTTCACGAATAAGGGAAATTGTGGAAAAGGTTTGGGGCACCTCATTATTAGCTCACGTAGTTCTCATTTCTTCAACAAAACCGATTTCGAGCAACATCTCTTCAATGAGCTATCAACAAACAAGCGAATAAGTAAGTACTTTGTAAGGATAGGTTTTTCGAATTGTATTTAACTTTTTAGAATTGACATTTTCGTCAATGTTTGCTTTTATTTCAATGATACGTATTCTAAAGGAGAATTTATCTGAACAATGCAGCACCGCAAACAAGTGTTATTGTATCAAGCAATGTGGAGGCTTGGAGTGCTTCATCATTGTTGTTTGTTCATGGTTTGTTCTAGGTGTGGAGGGCTGACGCAAAAGATGGCCAGAAATTTTAAGCCGGAAACTATGTTGTCATCTACAGTGCAATGTTAGTGTAAATACTTCCAATAGAGTAGATGACTGAAGCGTAAAGCACGTAGGTTTGCTAATTAATTTAAGCTTTTTTCAGAATATATAGATATCAGTTTTAAAAAACAAAACAAAACTAGTAAGTTGTTTTTTCTAAAGCGCAAAAACTCTGAACGCTGGTGGCTGGCGCTGGAAACCCAGTGGCGGGGAAGCAGTCAATTGTTTAATGCTTCTGTTTTCAGCTCCTCATGAAGTGTCACGCTTTCGAGTTTGCTTCCTGGACGAGGTAAGATTAATTGCTTCAGAGTATGCTTCCGCTTCCAGAAAAATGTTACCGCTTCCCTATTTGACCAAATTACAGTAGATGTACAGTATTCATCTAAAATATATTGTACGTTCCAGCGTGCTCAGAATGAAGTAGTAATTATAAATTAGGAAAGAAAAGTGGCATATTTACCACTTTCGGCAGCTACGTTTACAGTATATTCTTTGGGATTTTAGTTCTTCTCTAAAGCGGGTGGCCCAAGGTTCAAATTTCGGAGCGGTCAAATCGGACACACTGTTGCCGACGGCTCGCCACCGCTGTGAACTTTCTTCGAAAGAAATTGTTTTACCAACCGGCGCAATGACGGGGAGATGGGCCCCGCGAACTCGTTACAAGCTTCTTTGTACTCGTTATTCGTTACGTGATACAGCGAGTTTAATGCAAGATTTGATATGATTTGAATTTTATATTTTAACTTTAATAATTTCCTTTTGGCCCTATCGGATACCGCATAAAATAAACAGTTTTTCTTCCATGAATCAAATTTTTCTGAATTTGAGTCTTTGAAAGTATTAATCGAAAATCCCAAAAAGCTATAGATTAATTATTTCCTTGTACACTGTCTTCCCAGTTTCTAGAGTGCTCAATCGACATGAGCCAGAGCCAATTTACGATGCAGGAACTTCCGTCAAGAATTAAAATCATTAAAAATCTTAAAACCCCCTACAGTCTGTTTCCCCCTAATGGGTTCGTCAGACGAGGTAGAATCTAAATGAAAACAAACCGGTAAAATACCTCAGCACACCAATCACGTCTTCACCCTGCCCCCCGCACCGGAAGCTCAGTGGCGGACGCGTGCCCAAGCCAGCCCACTGGGACTAACGATGGCACGCACCGGCCAGGACCAATGGCCACAACCCGGATCGGCGGTGAGAAGCCGTGGCTGGCACACAACACTATATGTATTAGCTGTGGAGGATAAGCATTCTAATCAAACACTGCATACGCGCTGCTGCACATCTGTCAGACGTAGTAAAAACGATTTAAATATAACAAAGAAAGCGATTTAAATATAACAACAGAAGCTGCTGCACAGATTTCTTAGATGCCACATTCGACCTCACTTTGGAATCTTTTTGGCCATATGGCAAACCAAACTCCAACCCGCAATATATCCACACCAGTTCGAACCACCCACCCAATATTAAAAATCAACTTTCAAGCATGATTGCAAAACGTTTATCCCAAAACTCTAGAAATAAAAGAGAATTTGAAAAAGCAGCACCCGACTACGAAGAGGCATTACAAAAGAGTGGATATAACATCAAACCAGGCACGTAGCCAAAACGGAATTTTTGGGAGGGCAAGCAAAATTTGTGGGGGTTAATGGCTCCGCAATTATCTCTCAAAATGTCTTCACGATCCGAAGAGCTGAATTTGCCCCCAAGTTTAGGTGAACACCAACACAAAAAAAAAGGTCTTCACGGACTGATGAGCTGATTTTGCTCCCAAATTTCAATGAAAACGATAAAATCGGCTGTCTTACGACATTTTGTTCTAAGTCATTTGGGGGGGGGGGGGGGCAAAAATGTTTTTGGAGGGGCAAAGTAATATGTTTAAACACAAAATGCATGAAATTTTGTTAAAACTGACGTTTAACTGAAATTATTTGGGGATGGGGCAAAGTAATAATTGGGCAACTGCCCCCCAAATATTACTTTGCCCCATCCCCAAATAATAATAAAGTTTAAGCGTTTAACTGAAATTATTTGGGAATGGGGCAAACTAATGTTTGGGCAACTGCCCCCCCAAATTTTTTATCGTTCTCATTGAAATTTGGGAAGCAAATTTCAAAAGATTTTAAAAGATTAAAGCAAAAGCAGCCGATTTTATCGTTCTCATTGAATTTCAAAAGATTATTTCAAAAGATTAAAGCAAAAGCAGCCGATTTTATCGTTCTGATTGAAATTTGGGAGCAAAATCAGCTCATCAGTCCGTGAAGACCTTTTTTTTTACATTGGTGTTCACCTAAACTTGGGGGCAAATTCAGCTCTTCGGATCGTGAAGACATTTTGAGAGATAATTGCGGAGCCATTAACCCCCACAAATTTTGCTTGCCCTCCCAAAAATTCCGTTTTGGCTACGTGCCTGGTTTGATGTTATATCCACTCTTTTGTAATGCCTCTTCGTAGTCGGGTGCTGCTTTTTCAAATTCTCTTTTATTTCTAGAGTTTTGGGATAAACGTTTTGCAATCATGCTTGAAAGTTGATTTTTAATATTGGGTGGGTGGTTCGAACTGGTGTGGATATATTGCGGGTTGGAGTTTGGTTTGCCATATGGCCAAAAAGATTCCAAAGTGAGGTCGAATGTGGCATCTAAGAAATCTGTGCAGCAGCTTCTGTTGTTATATTTAAATCGCTTTCTTTGTTATATTTAAATCGTTTTTACTACGTCTGACAGATGTGCAGCAGCGCGTATGCAGTGTTTGATTAGAATGCTTATCCTCCACAGCTAGTACATATAGTGTTGTGTGCCAGCCACGGCTTCTCACCGCCGATCCGGGTTGTGGCCATTGGTCCTGGCCGGTGCGTGCCATCGTTAGTCCCAGTGGGCTGGCTTGGGCACGCGTCCGCCACTGAGCTTCCGGTGCGGGGGGCAGGGTGAAGACGTGATTGGTGTGCTGAGGTATTTTACCGGTTTGTTTTCATTTAGATTCTACCTCGTCTGACGAACCCATTAGGGGGAAACAGACTGTAGGGGGTTTTAAGATTTTTAATGATTTTAATTCTTGACGGAAGTTCCTGCATCATTAATTATTTAGGTTTCAAAGTAATTACCTGAGGCAAATTGTTAAATTCTAACTCTAAATTTTCTGATAGATTGGCCAAAATCTGTAATGGCACTGGCCCTTTTTCTACAGATGAGTGATATTTCAGAGATGTTACATTACCTAAGTGATCTTTTAGCGAAGCAAAGTTGCTCATAGCCCTGCATCTGTAAGCTGTTAATCAAATACAGAATACGCCAAATTACGAACAAAGCTAAAAATTTAGGCAGCGGCTCAGCAAAATTTCTTGGCCAGAAGTAGAGGGGAAATACTCAAGCAATCTTTTATCTGATGTCAAGCCCCCTATTATTCTCGATCATAACTTTGATATCGGGCTCAGAACTTGTGGTATGGCGCGGCTATTGAGTTTCCACAGAGACTCTTTTTGCTCCTAACCATTTAAAGGGGCGAGGTATTATGATAATTACCTCCACTTCCTTGCTTTGTATTCTTTATTTTCTTTCATGCTTTGTTTGAACTATATGCTTTAAATAAGTTGTTGTTGATCTTTAAGCTTAAAAAAACTCGAAGTGAGCCATCTCCAACAGCGCAATCAGGATTTTGTTAAAGGGGGACTTAAACCTCCAAAAGTTTTTCCTAAAATCTCTCATTTGGCTATAGTGGTAATCAAATTGGTGCAACTCACGCGTATTCTAAGCGGGGTGAGGGGGTATGGAAGCGGATTTTTGTAATTTAGATTTTTCAGCCATTTTAGCGCCATTCGGATCAAATTTTGTAACTTTTTAAAGTCATATAAAACAACTAAATTACGAAGATTTGAAAGCTAGATAACACATTTAATTGCCGAGCCCCTTCGAGTCCCCACCCCACCTTACTCACAAATGAAGCCTTAACTTGTTTAAGCGCTTGTGATGTTGTGTTTAAATTTCTAAACGTTTTGGCTCATTTTTGACCGTCCATAGTTTATTAGTTAGGGGAAGACATGCAAGGACTAAAATGGCCAAAGCATTAGTATCCTACTTACCATGGTCATGAATTTATAGCAGCTGTAGAGCAAATTGATCACTTGTAATATTTCTCGGTAAAAGTACAATGAAATTGTTTTTGTTAAATTTTATTAAAATATTCATATCTTCGAAGCTTTTCGTCTGACACTGGTCAACAAGAATCGTCAGAATGGAGAGCACTCGAAAAGCAGCGGTAGTTATGTAGGCTGTACCTTCTAAAGGCTGAGACAGTCGATATGTAGGCCGTACTTCCCAAAGACTGCAGGACAGAATTAAATAACAGTCCACAAATCTATCCGTTCTTGTTCTTCTTCCCAGAAATGCTCACTTTCTGCCCGTCGGTGCAAATCTTCCACTAAGACGAATACCCAGTCTCTTGCTTCTGACTCAGCCATTGAACTTCATCCTTTACAAAATCCTACCTGTGCTCAACATTATGATGACAGAAGATTCTCTATTCCTGCCCAAAGCCGCTTTCCCTTTCATCTATCTGCTCTTGAAACCATTTTTATCAAAACTTCTAACCCCGCTTCCTGCCAACTAAGAGAATTTGTGTACAGTTTAAAGATTGTGCTCAAATGACGCTTCCTCATTGGTCTTTTTCAGCCAATCACCGCTCGGCTTTTTTCTATAAATAGCGGCTCCTTTTTCTGCGCTTTCCATTCCGACGATGCTTGTTGACAAGTGTCAGACAAAAAGCTTCGAAGATATGAACATATTAATCAAAGCAACTCTTAAGTTCTGTACCAGTAATCAGCTCTTAAATTTTACATTAAAAGTTATGATCAATAATCAGTTTAGATTAAGTGGAAGCACATTATGATTCTAAAATTGCTTACGCTTCCAGCATGCCCGGAGCCAGAGTAGTAGTGTGTTTGGGGGGGCACAAAAATTTTGGGGGGCACAAAAATTTTTAGGGGAGGCACATTTTATGAACTAAATAAACGAACGTTTCATCAAGAATATAAACTACGGTACTGTTAGTTTACTTGAAGCACGTTTACTCGATCTCCCTTGCTGTTTCATAGAAGAGGGTTTGTGGTGACTGCTTTTGGGCAAAAATTTGCTGGTACTCTTGTGATATTACAAAAGTTTACTCTCGCTTGAAGGGGCACAAGCAGTGATTTTTTTTGTGGGGGGGGCACGGCTCCGAAATGCTCCCCGTGGTGCCTGTTCTGGCTTCCAGCTTCTTCAACAATCATACGCTTCCGACTTCTGTTATCAAATTACTTCAGCTTCTTCATAATTTAACCGCTTTTTCATAAATTTATGCTTCCACTCCCACATCCCTGCTAAGAACCTTTGCATCCGACATCAGGGATCGATGTTCCGAACAAAACTTTTGGCTTTGTGTCTGTAGAATTTAAATAGCAGTGGTTCGTTTCTATTTTTTTGTTTTGTAACTGGACAACTAATTTTATTGATATCAATCTTTCATTATTTGTAGGCATTTGGAATCAGCTGTGCGAAAAGAAAAAATAGAAAAAACTTTCAGACACAAACCGTAAAGTGTTTAACCATGCCAAGTTGTGCAATTTTAAATTGGGTTATAAACGTAAGTAATAAGTGCAGAATTCCGTGGAGGACTTCGAAAATTTAGCAATTGCGGAATTGCGATGCGGGCTTCCCTACATGAAACCCTATTCGCGGAATTGCGGAAGTGTGTATTGTGGGATTACGGTGCGGACATAACAATATCAAAATGGTTGCAGCATTGCTGACTGTAGTGGACTTAAAAGAAAACAGCCCAGCACTGGTAGTAGCATATTTTATTGTTGGTTTAGGAATTTTTGTAGGCAGTATTATTGCATCAAGCAATGAGGAAGTTTGTGCGTTTAGCTTGGCGTGGTTTATGGGGGCCATTTTTTCATGGTTTTAACTAGGTGAGGGAGAATGACCCCTAAGGTGGACAGGGGATGAAAAATATCAAATAAACCGGAAACTGTGTTGTCATCTACAATGTTAGTGTGAATGGGAGCTAATAGAGTTAATAACTGAAATATGAGTGTCGGTTTGTTAAATTTATGCAACCTTTAAGATATCAAGATATAATTTCTTCCGCTCGGTTTATCTGAGACACTGTACGATCAGCATTTAGCTCATTTAGTTTGTAAATCTGA